>PISX010033575.1:0-14941 GCA_004024625.1 Mellivora capensis | reverse complement strand
TTCTCATACTTGTAGAGAATAACCTTGGAAAGCAACCCAAGATTCTATGGCAGAGATGCCCAGAGGAGGCAGGAGCTCAGGAGCCTCACAATGCTTGTGTTGTCCATTCATTGCTGTAACTCCAGAACCTTGAGAGTGCCGGCCACCTAGTCGACGTTAACTACATATGGCTGAATAAGTAAGTCTTCGATATTTTTTTAAAAGGACTCCCCCTAAACTCTTTCAATAATCTATCCCACTGTTTCAAATTATAAAAAGAAGTGTTCTGTGCTGTAAAAAGCAATAAATGACATTACTTCTTCCATATCCATAATTAGACAATGCCAAAAGTGGTTATGACAAATATTAAAAAACAAAGAACATCTTTGGGCACCTGGGTGGCTTAGCTGGTTAAGTGACTGCTTTCAGCTCGGGTCATGATCCCAGAGTCCTGGGATCGAGCCCCACATTGGGATCCCTGCTCAATGGGGAGCCTGCTTTTCCCTCTCCCTCTGCTGCTAGGCCTGCTTCTGCTCTTTTGGTTTCTCTGTCAGAAAGATAAATAAAATCTTTAAAACAAACAAACAAACAAACAAACCACAAAAACAAAGAACATCTTCCTCTGTTATTTTCAATCAACAATTCGTTTTGTTTGTTTTTCTTAATCTCATGTATTTTGTTTTCACTTATCTCCTCTACTACACCACTGACATTACTCATTTACTTCATTCATCCATTCAAAATATAATTATTGAGCAACATTATGTGCCAAGTGCTATTCTAAGTGCTATGGCAATGAACAAGCAATGAACAAGATAAAAAGACCCTGACCTCACAGGGTTCACATTTTAGTAGGAGAGACAATGAGTAATATGTATCTTGTTTTCCACAGCATCCCTAGAAACTATTGTAGTATCTGATCCTCAATAAATATTTATTAAATAAATTAACAAATAAATATTACATACTAGGTACTATACGTACACTGAAGATACAGTGCTTATCCTTTTGAAGCATACTATCTATTGATAATTATATTTTTAAGTGGCTAGAATAGCTTTTGGCTTAAAGGTACCAGAATAACAATCTACAGAAATCACTCTTATGCCTAGAATTATAATTGAACAGCAGTTCTGCAGAAATTGTTCATTAATGCAAACATGAATAATTTGATTAAGGGCAATCTCTAAATAATTGGAGCAAGTTATAAAGTATTTGTTTAAAATATTTAGACAAGAGGTTTAATGAGAAAGCTGGAATGAATGACCTCTAACTTTCTGTATCTTTTACACTGAACCAAAGAAACAATAAAATACGAAGACATTAAAATAAATTTTAAAATAACCTCAATAATATAGAGAAAAACAGGGGTACCTGGATGGCTCAGTGGGTTAATCCTCTGCCTTAAGCTCAGATCATGATCTCAGAGTCCTGGGATCGAGCCCCATGTCGGGCTCTCTGCTTAGTGGGAAGCCTGCTTCTCCCTCTCACTCTCTGTCTGCCTCTCTGCCTACTTGTGATATCTCTCTCTGTCAAATAAATAAATAAAATCTTAAAAAATAAGAAAGAAAACCAAGAAATAACAAAACAGATTTTACGGTCTAACCACTATGATTTTAACCAATCCAGGGAAGAAACTGTAAGTCATATGTATCTTCAGCCATTTTTGTCCACTAAGGAAACTGTTTTACCATTAGATTCATTAACAAAGCCAAAACTGAAATTTTGCTTATTAGTGGCACTTTTTTTGCCTTTAGAATAACGAAGTACTACATATTAGATTGCAAGATTGTTGCAACTGACAGTGAAAAAGTGTTTTGTATTGTACAAACTGCTAAACAAGAATTTGCTTTATATCTACATATAAAATCCTTTACATACACTTTAAAGTGTTCCCTGTGAAGGCGCCCCCCTCCCCCCGCATTCCATCAGGTAGCATGTGTGTTTCTGACAATTTTGATCTGACGGGTGGGGGGAGGGGAAGAGGCATGCCCAATCATATTTACACATTATAGTATGTACATTACAGAAAATGACAGGAAAGAGAGTGAACACAGAAGAGGCTTTGCAATCAGGTCTTATCCAGATGATAACAAGCACATTGAGAGATAATGAGATAGAAATAATGAAGTCTTTCAGTAAACACTCCATTCAGCAAAATGCCAGGTGCACAGCACAAAGGGCCACCCGATCACAAGCGCATGCCTCCCTGTTTGTGGGACGGCGAACTTCAGGGAACTGAAGAGCTCTCTGGCAGCCTCTCTGGGAAGAAATGGATGATCAGCCTTTCCACAGTTGAACCGGTGAGAGCTTTGAATGGTTAGTGCTGTTTCATGTGGTTAAGTTGAATTGAAAGAATTTAGCCGTTCATCTCCTCCTGGAACTGAAGAGTCTCTAGATGGGATAGAGAGAGCTGTCTGGGTGAGGGGTTGGGGCAGGAGCAGGCAGGGTTGTGGCCTTGGGGAGCAGGAGCAGGGGTGCCCATCAACCCAGGGGGCTTCTGGAAGGTGTCGATGGCTCCAACAAGGAACAGTCATCAGCTGGCTGAGAAACACCAGAATATTCAATGTTTTGCCAGGCTGTCTGAGGGGAGCAGCATGATGAAGGCAATGCTTCTCAAATATTACTGTGTAGGAGAATCACTTGATGGGCCGAGGGGCTGTTAAAATACAGATCCTGTATTTTATTAGACCAATAGTCTGGGGAGGGCCTGAGACCTTGCTTTGTTAACGAGCTCCCAGAGGATGACCATGCAACCTTTCTGGACTGCCCTTGGAGGAACAAAGGGTCAGAGACCCCCTGGTACAGCAGCAGAACATAAAGGTGTATCAATCTGCTCTGCCATTTGCTTGAAATGTGACCATGGCTATTAGTCACTCCTCACAGAAACAATGGTACAGAAGTATTTTCCTTATGATTAAAATAAATACATTGAGTAAAACAGTGCCTCCTAGCTGTGTGACCTTGAAAAGGTTAGGTAGCTTCTCTAAGTTGTCTTTTCTTCATTGGAAAAATGGGCGTTATACCACATACTCTGTGATGAAGTTTCCATGAGGTGGTTGTGCAAAGCCTCTAGAACGTTGCCTGGGACATGGTGGGTTCCAAAGAAATGCGAGCTCTTTGCTTATTATCTGTGAGTTACAATCTGATGCTGACCCTGCAACTCAGAGTTTGAAAATACACATGTCACAGCAATGCCTTGCTAGGACATCCCTCTCAGGCCACTGAGTTTGGAGCAAAGCAATTGCATTTGTTTTATTTATTTTCCTTTTCTTTTCTGAAGTGTTTGCAGTGCCTTGGGAGAATGCCCTTTATTTTACCTGGAGGAAAGTACTGTTTTTAAAATCAGCAGTGAAAAATATTCCCATGTTTTACAAGAATTGCTATGTCCGTCACTCACATTGCTGCATTTCAATGTTCTGTATTTTGTGCTCGTTTTCCCAGAAGATAATGGGCACCAATAAAAAATACTACTCACAGAAAGGCCCACCTTAAGTTGCCCTAAGTATACGCTGAGGTAAACTTGAGATTTCCTTAAAAGAAAAAGTGCCCTGCCAAGAAGATAGCTGACATTTGCAAAAACATGTTTAGTCCTTGTTAAAAAACTAGTGAGCAATTATTTTTACCTCAAAAATTCATTAATCATACGTGGCATGAAAGTTTGCTACCTTCCTACCACTCACTGTCAGAACAGACATAAGGGAACCACTTGAACCCTGAGACCTCCTGTCCCCTAAACTGTTAAAAAGGACCCATCACAACTCTCCTGCTCCCCTGAAGTGACTCTGTGTGGATCATATGGGATAAATCAACATAAAAGAGCCCACTGCAGTGTTCCCACAACAGCAATGCCTCTTTATTTGGTCACTGCATCTCAAGAGAAACATTTCTTGAAGGATTCATGGAATTTTTTCAAGCTTACTATATCAGCTTCTGGATTAGAAAATCAAAAGCAAAAAAGAACAACCAGCCACAGGGCACATTTTGCAAGTAATCTGCCTTTGAGAGTCATCATGAGGATCTCTGCGAGGGGCAAGCAAGGGAAACAAGACCTGGCTTCGAAGAGAAGTCTCCATAGGCAGACTTTCAGGCTGGGACGTTCTCAGAAACAAGAGTATGATAGGCCAGCCCTGGTATACTATGGTCATGTCTCCTGCACCCATGGTCACATGGCATGAGTCCTGGATCCCATGGGAAGTTCGCTCATCAACTGGGTGTGTAGTATCAGTCTTTGAAGAACTCCTAAGAGATTTAGGCTTAAGGGAAAACATAACTAGAGTCATCTAACAGACCAGAACAAGAGGAGATATTCTAAATATAGCATGGAATGGAGTCTTTTTCTCTGATTTCTCCTGACTAGTACCCACTGGATTGATATGGAATAGATATCTGAATGGATTTTTTTCAGTAATTTTAAAAGACAATTATTTAGGACTTATTATTTATCCTTAGTATGTTAGTCTTATTAAAACTTATAAAACACTGGATGTTCGACAATGGGAGGAGTCACATAATTTGTTCCTTTAAGGCAGAATATGCAACAACTAAATCTGGAAAGTGTGTGAACACATCAATTAGCAGAGCATCTCTAATGACAGATTTCCATTTGCCCACTACTGACAAAAGCAGTAATCCCAATTTTGAAATCAGTAACTTAAAATTCATCTGCACAGCCATCTGTTTCTCTGTAAGCAGACTAATCTTCAAAATATTGGCATTCCATCCTTAAGGAAATCATTTGATAGTTCTAGTCCGATTAGTTAGTTACTAAGAATTGTCATAGGGAATCATAAAAAGACACTTGCTACAAAAAAAAAAAAAAAAGTGGAGAGTAAGGGGTGTCAGAAAGAACTCCCTCTGTGCATGGGAGGGACTGCAAATTCTTGATCTTTTGATCTCATACATGCTTTCTCTATGAGAGACTGTTTTTTTCTTTACAACTAGGGTGAAAAGTGGGTAGTGTAAGCCTAAATACTTCTCCATCAGGAGGTCAACTCTTTTTATGACTGTTGAAACTGATTGTTTTTAATACCTGTAAGAATAAAAAGCTGCTAACTGGAAAATGGTTTAAATCTTAAAGGATATATTTCTATAAAGAAAAATGCAGTAGAATCTTACTTTATATCATAAGTGAGTTTCTGAAAACTTACTGCATAAATCAGGTTTTGATATCATGGAACCATATTTTTAAAAATATTTTATTTAAAATGTTTTAAAAATATCAATGGCTTTTTTTCTTTATAAGGAATATAACAGTAAGTTATTTATGATCAGAATAATCTTATCTTGTTTTTTTAAGAGGATTAGATAATTTTTATGCCAACTATTTTTAGAGTGAAATACAGAGTTATTACTAATCTAAATCACTCCACTTTTTCTTAATTTTTAATTTTTTAAATTTCTTTTCAGTGTACCAGAATTCACTGTTTATGCACCACACCAAGTGCTCCATGCAAAACGTGCCCTCCATAATACGCTCCAGAAGGCTAACCCAACTTCCCACTCCCTGTCTCTTCAAAACGCTCAAATTGATTTTCAGAGTCCATAGTCTCTCATGGTTCATCTCCCCCTCCAATTTCCCGCAACTCCCTTCTCCTCTCCATCTCCCCATGTCCTCCGTGTTATTTCTTATGCTCCACAAATAAGTGAAACCATATGATAATTGACTCTCTCTGCTTGACTTATTTCACTCAGCATTATCTCTTCTGTTCCCATCCATGTTGATACAAAAGTTGGGTATTCATCCTTTCTGATGGAGGCCTAATACTCCATAGTGTATATCGACCACATCTTCCTTATCCATTCGTCCATTGAAGGGCATCTTAGTTCTTTCCACAGTTTGGTGACCGTGGCCATTGCTGCAATGAACATTGGGGTCCAGGTGGCCCTTCTTTTCACTACATCTGTAACTTTGGGGGAAATACCCAGTAGTGCAATTGCAGGGTCATAAGGAAGCTCTATTTTTAATTTCTTGAGGAATCTCCACACTGTTTTCCAAGGTGGCTGCACCAACTTGCATTCCCACCAACAGTGTAAGAGGGTTCCCCTTTCTCCACATCCTCTCCAACACATGTTGTCTCCTGTCTTGCTCATTTTGGCCATTCCAACTGGTGTAAGGTGGTATCTCAATGTGGTTTTGATTTGAATCTCCCTGATGGATAGTGATGATGAACATATTTTCATGTGTCTGATAGCCACTTGTATGTCTTCATTGGAGAAGTGTCTGTTCATGTCTTCTGCCCATTTTTTGACATGATTACCTGTTTGTGTGTGTTGAGTTTGAGAAGTTCTTTATAGATCCCGGATATCAGTCTTTTTCTGTACTATCATTTGCAAATATCTTCTCCCATTCCGTGGGTTGCCTCTTTGATTTGTTGACTGTCTCCTTTGCTGTGCAGAAGCTTTTGATCTTGATGAAGTCCCAAAAGTTCATTTTTGCTTTTGTTTCCTTTGCCTTTAGAGATGTATCTTGAAAGAAGTTGCAGTGGCTAATATCAAAGAGGTTACTGCCTATGTTCTCCTCTAGGATTCTGATTGATTCCTGCCTCATGTTGAGGTCTTTTATCCATTTCAAGTTTATCGTTGTGTATGCTGTAAGAGAATGTTCAAGTTTCATTCTTCTACATATAGCTGTCCAATTTTCCCAGCATCATTTATTGAAGAGACTGTCTTTTTTCCACTGGATATTTTTTCCTGCTTTGTCGAAGATTATTTGACCATAGAGTTGAGGGTCCATATCTGGGCTCTCTACTCTGTTCCATTGGTCTATGTGTCTGTTTTTACGCCAGCACCATGCTGTCTTGGTGATCACAGCTTTGTAGTAAAGCTTGAAATCAGGCAACATGATGCTGCCAGTTTTGTTTTTCTTTTTCAACATTTCCTTAGCAATTCAGGGTCTCTTCTGATTCCATACAAATTTTAGGTTTATTTGCTGTAGCTCTTTGAACAATACCAGTGGAATTTTGATCAGAATGACATTAAAAGTATAGATTGGTCTAGGCAGTATAGACATTTTAACAATGTTTATTTTTCCAATCCATGAGCATGGAATGGTCTTCCATCTTTTTCTGTCTTCTTCAATTTCTTTCTTGAGTGTTCTGTAGCTCCTCGAGTACAGATCCTTTACCTCTTTGGTTAGGTTTCTTCCCAGGTATCTTATGGTTCTTGGTGCTATAGTAAATGGAATTGATTCTCTAATTTCCCTTTATGCATTTTCATTGTTAGTGTATAAGAAAGCAACTGATTTCTGTACATTGCTTTTGTATCCTGTCACATTACTGAATTGCTGTTTGAGTTCCAGTAGTTACGGGGTGGAGTGATTTGTGTTTTCCATATAAAGTTTCATGTCATCTGCGAAGAGAGAGAGTTTGACTTCTTCATTGCCAATTTGGATACCTTTTATTTCTCTTTGTTGTCTGATTGCTGTTGCTAAGACTTTGAATACTATGTTGAACAAGAGTGGTGAGAGTGGGCATTCTTCTGTTCCTGATCTCAATGGGAAGTCTGTGAGCTTTTGCCCATTGAGGATGATATTTGCTGTGGGTCTTTCATAGATAGATTTTATGAAGTTGATGAATGTTCCCTCTATCCCTATACTTTGAAGCGTTTTAATCAGGAACGGATGCTGTATTTTGTCAAATGTTTATTCTGCATCAATTGAGAGGACAATGTGGTTCTTCTCTCTTCTCTTACTGATTTGTTCTATTACATTGATTGATTTGAGAATGTTGAACCATCCTTGCAACCCAGGGATGAATCCCACCTGGTCATGGTAGATAATCTTTTTAATGTGCTGTTGGATCCTACTAGCTGGGATCTTGTTGAGAATCTTAACATCCATATTCATCAAGGATATTGGTCAGAAATTCTCTTTATTGGTGGGGTCTTTGCCTGGTTTGGGGATCAGGGTAATGCTGGCTTCATAGAAAGAGTCTGGAAGTTTTCCTTCTGCTTCAATTTTTTGAAGCAGCTTCAGGAGAATAGGTGTTATTTCTTCTTTGAAAGATGGTAGAATTCCCCAGGGAATCTGTCAGGTCCTGGGCTCTTGTTTTTTGGGAGGTTTTTGATCACTGCTTCAATCTCGTTACTAGATATCGGTCTATTCAGGTTGTCAATTTCTTCCTGGTTCAATTTTGGGAGTTTTTATTTTTCCAGGAATGCGTCCAATTCATCTAGGTTGCTTAACTTATTGGCATATAACTGTTGATAATAATTTCTCATGATTGCTTCTATTTCCTTGGTGTTACTTGTGATCTCTCCCTTTTCATTCACAATTTTATTAATTTGGGCCTTCTCTCTTTTCTTTTAGATTAGTTTGGCCAATGGTTCATCGACCTTATTGATTCTTTCAAAAAACCAGCTTCTAATTTCATTGGAGCATTCTACTGTACCTCTAGTTTCTATCTCATTGATCTCTGCTCTTATCTTATTTCCCTTCTTGTGTGTGGAGTTGGCTTAATTTGTTGTTGATTCTCCAGTTCTTTAAGGTGTAGAGACAGCTGGTGTATTCTGGATGTTTCCATTTTTTTTTTTTTTTTTTTGAGGGAGGCTTGGATGGCTATGTATTTCTCCCTTAGGACTGCCTTTGCTGTATCCCATAGGTTTTGGACCGACGTGTCTTCATTCTCATTGGTTTCCATGAATTGTTTAAGTTCTTCTTTGATCTCCTGGTTGATCCAGGCATTCTTAAGCAAGGTGGTCTTTAGCTTCCAGGTGTTTGAATTCCTTCCAAACTTTTCCTTGTGGTTGAGCTCCAGTTTCAAAGCATTGTGATCTGAGAATATGCAGGGAATAATCTCAGTCTTTTAGTATCAGTTGAGCCCTGATTTGTGACCCAGTATGTGGTCTATTCTGGAGAAGGTTCCATGTGCACTTGAGAAGAATGAGTATTCTGTTGTTTTAGGGTGGAATGTTCTGTATATATCTATGAGGTCCATCTGGTCCAATGTGTCATTCAATGTTCTTGTTTCTATATGATTTTCTGCTTGGATGATCTGTCTATTACTGAGAGTGGCATGTTAAGATCTCCTAATATTAATGTATTCATATCAATATGACTCTTTATCTTGGTTAACAGTTTTCTTATGTCATTGGGGGCATAAATATTTACATTTGTTACATCTTCTTGGTGGATAGTCCCTTTAAGAATGATGTAGTGTCCTTCTGTATCTCTGACTACATCTTTAGTTTAAAATCTAATTTATCTGATAGGAGAATCACAACCCCAGCCTTCTTTTGAGGCTCATTGGTATGAAAGATGCTTCTCCATCCCTTCACTTTCAGTCTGTATGTATCCTTAGGTTCAAAATGGGTCCCTTGTAAACAACATATGGATGGGTCCTGTCATTTTATCCAATCTGCAACCCTGTGTCATTTTATGGGTGCATTTAGGCCATTCACATTGAGAGTGATTATTGAGAGATATGTTTTTATCGACATCGTGTTATCTGTGAAGTCTTTGTTTCTACATATTGTCTCCATATATTTCTGTTCAATGATATTCTTGGGATTTTTCCTCTTTTATAGAACCCCTTTAATATTTCCTGCAGTGTCAGCTTGGTGGTCACATGCTCTTTTAAGCCTTGCCGGTCTTGGAAGCTCTTTAACTCTCCATCCATTTTGAACATCAGTCTTGCTGGATAAAGTACTTTTGGATGCATGTTCTTCTCATTTAGTGCCCTCAACACATCTTGCCAGCCCTTTCTGGCTTGCCAGATTTCTGTGGACAGGTCTGACGTTATTCTGATGGGCTTTCCTCTGTACATAAGGAATTTCTTCGCCCTAGCTGCTTTCAAGAGCTCCTGTCTACAAGTATGATTCATCATTTTCACTATCAGTTGTCTCGAGGTCTTTCTAGATTCTATGATCTTGAGGGTAGACCTTTCTGCCTCTAGTACATGAATGCTGGTTTCATTCACAAGACTGGAAAAATTTTCATGGAGAATTTGTTCAACTATATTTTCTAGTCTTATTTCTTTCGTCTCCCCCTCAGGGATTTCAATAATTCAGATGTTGGAACATTTCATGGCATCTTTTATTTCCCTAATTCTGTTTTTGTGGCTTCTAAGCTGTTTCTTACAGGCTTCCTCATGATCCTTTTTCTCTATTTGTTTGTTCTACAGAACACTAATTCTATCTTCTGTCTCAGTTACCCTAGCTTTTAGAGAATTTAGATTAGATTGGAACTCATTGAGCACCTTGTGAACATCATCCCTGGTGGCTTTCACTTCTGCCCTAATCAATTCCATTTTGTCATCCATGGCTTTCTCCAACCTAGCTATTTCCTAAATAATTGTTAGCCTGAATTCCCTTTCCGACATACTGTCTATGTCCATATCCAACAGCTCTGAACCAGAAGGCCCAGTCTCTGAATTTTTCTTCTGTTGGACATTCCTCCTCCTAGTCATTTTGGTGAGAGATGGCTGAACGGATGTGTAGCTGAATGTACCGACCATGGTGCACACAAGATGCACCCTGGAATGCTTCTGAGTAATCAAGAGTCCCCACTAAAAAGAAAGAAAAAAGAAAAAAAAAGAGAGAGACAGGAAAAAAAAAGAAAGATAAAATAAAAGAGAAGGCCCAGCTCAACTGGGCCCCAAGATTTATGAAGTATACAAACAAAAGCAGACAAACAAAAATACCGACAAAAGTAGATGACAAGAGAAAATAAATAAATAATAATTTTTTAAAAAGAACCTCATCAAAAAGAACCCCAAGTATAATACTTATATACTACCAGGACAAAAACAAATACACAGAATCACTGAAAGAAGAAAAAGATGGGAGAGTGGTTATAAATTCTCAGTGTGGGTGAGGAAAGTTATTTTGATTCTTCCTGGGTATATCTTGATATCTTTGTTAAACAACTCAACTTTCCTGAGATAAAGAGGGAATAGAACTGGTTTACCTATAGGGGTAGCATTGATTGGGGAAAGGGGATTACCTTAAGCTTATCCCTATATGAATATTTTTTAAAAATTAAAATAAATTAAATTAAAAATTAAAAAATAGAAAAGCAAAAGCAAAACACAGGTATATATATCAAAAAATCCAGGCTAAAAGGTTATTATGGAATTTGATGTACTGAACATCTCACTGTGATGGTAAATAGGTTAAAAAGTAATATATACAGGAGGGAGGATTCAAGATGGCCGAGAAGTAGAAGGCTGAGACTACATTAGGTAGCAGGAGATAAGCTAGATAGCTTATCAAACCTTTGCGAACACCTACAAATCCAATGGGAGATCAAAGAGAGGAAGAACAGCAACTCTGGAAACAGAAAATCGGCCACTTTCTGGAAAGTAGGACTGGCAGAGAAGTGAATCGAAAGCGATGGGAGGATAGACGGCGGGGGAGGGGCCGGCTCCCGGCAAGCGGTGGAGCAATCGAGCACTTAATCAGGACTTTTAAAAGTTTGCTCCACTGAGGTACATCGTTCCAGAAGCTAAACCGGGGTGAAGACCACGTGGGGTCAACGTGGCCCCAGGCCCCGCAGGGTCACAAAAGGATCGGGGGTGTCTGAGTGTTGCAGAGCTAGCAGGTTTCGGAGCAGGGAAGCCGGCTACAGAGACAAAGATGAGGAGTGAGCTCTCAGCTCAGGGTTACCTTGAACTGGTTGCAGGCTGGGTGAGCTCGGAGTGCGGCCAGAGGCGAGGGAGACAAGAGTGATTGGGGCTTTTCTCTGAGGGCGCACTGAGGAGTGGGGCCCCAAACTCTTGGCTCCTCTGGGCTGGAGATTGGGAGGCACCATTTTCATTCCCATCCTCCGGAACTCTACGGAAAGAGTTCAGGGAACAAAAGCTCCCGAAAGCGAAACGGAGCAGATTACTTAGCCCGGCCCCTGGTAAGGGAGGCACAGCTCTGTCTCGGGCAAAGACACTTGAGAATCACTATAATAGGCCCCTCCCCCAGAAGATCAACAAGAAATCCAGCCAAGACCAAGTTCACTTAACAAGGAGAGCAGGGAACTCCAGAGGAGGAGAAAGCAAAGCACGGAATTCATGGCTTTCTCCCCATGATTCTAGAAGCTAGAAAAAGAATTTAATTTTTTCTTTAATTTTATTTTTTTTTCTTTTTCTTTTTCTGCTAAAATTTTTTTTAACTTTTACCCTTTTCTTTTTTTAAAATTTTTTAACTAGTTTATCTTAACAATACCTTTCCAAAAAAATAATAATCTTTTTTGAAACTTCATTATTATAGTCATATTTTATCCTTCATAGTATTTAATTTTATTTTTTGTATTCACATAAGGGTGTTTTTCTTCTAAAAAATTTGGTGTACAATTTCCTCTAGTGGATCAAAATACACCCTAAATATAGCTCTGGGCTTGTTTAGTCTCCAGCCTGAACAAATTCTCTCCACTTTCTTTTTCTTTATTCTCCCAACCAACTTAATCAACTCCTTTTTTTTAGAAATTAAAAATTTTTGTTTTTCATCTTTATAGACATATTCCATCACTTCACTATGTTTACCATTATATACATTTTTCATTCTTTAAAATTTGGGAGGTACTTTCTTCTAAGAGACCAAAATACCCCACAATTAAGTGGGTGACCCTGTTCTAGTCACCAGTCTAATATATATATTTTTTTTTCTTTTTTATATTTTTTCTTTATTTGTTTTCTTTTTTTTTTTTAATTTTTTTTCTGAACTTCTTTTTATCCCCTTTCTCCCCCCCACGACTTGGGGTCTCCTTGATTTGGTTAAAGAGCATTTTCCTGAGGTCTTTGCCACCCTCTTAGTATTTTATTTGCTCCTTCTTATACTCTTATCTGGAAAAAATGACAAGGCAGAAAAACTCACCACAAAAAAAGAACAAGAGGCAGTACCAAAGGCTAGGGACCTAATCAATACAGACATTGGGAATATGTCAGATATAGAGTTCAGAATGACGATTCTCAAGGTTCTAGCCAGGCTTGAAAAAGGCATGGAAGATATTAGAGAAACCCTCTCTGGAGATCTAAAAGCACTTTCTGGAGAAGTAAAAGAACTAAAATCTAACAAAGTTGAAATTTAAAAAGCTACTAGTGAGGTGCAATAAAAAATGGAGGCTCTTACTGCTAGGATAAATGAGGCAGAAGAAAGAATTAGTGATATAGAAGACCAAATGACAGAGAATAAAGAAGCTGAGCAAAAGAGGGACAAACAACTACTGAACCACGAGGGGAGAATTCGAGAGATAAGTGACACCATAAGACGAAACAACATTGGAATAATTGGGATTCCAGAAGAAGAAGAAGAGAGAGAGGGGAGCAGAAGGTATATTGGAGAAAATTATTGTAGAGAATTTCCCTAATATGGCAAAGGGAACAAGCATCAAAAGCCAGGAGGTGCAGAGAACCCCCCTCAAAATCAACAAGAATAGGTCCACACCTCATCACCTAATAGTAAAATTTACAAGTCTTAGCGACAAAGAAAAAATCCTGAAAGCAGCCCGGGAAATGAAGTCTATAACATACAATGGTAAAAATATTAGATAGGCAGCAGACTTCTCCACAGAGACCTGGCAGGCCAGAAAGAACTGGCATGATATATTCAGAGCACTGAATGAGAAAAATATGCAGCCAAGAATACTATATCCAGCAGGCTATCATTGAAAATAGAAGGAGGGATCAAAAGCTTCCAGGACAAACAAAAACTGAAAGAGTTTGCAAACAACAAAGCAGCTCCCCAGAAAATATTGAAAGGCATCCTCTAAGCAAAGAGAGAGCCTAAAAATAGTGGATCACAAAGGAACAGAGACAATATATAGTAACAGTCACCTTACAGGCAATACAATGGCACGAAATTCATATGTCTCAATAGTTACCCTGAATGTTAATGTGCTAAATGCCCCAATCAAAAGACACAGGGTATCAGAATGGATACAAAAACAAAACCCATCAATATGTTGCCTACAAAAAATACATTTTAGACCCGAATACACCTCCATATTTAAAGTGAGGGGTGGAAAACAATTTACCATGCTAATGGACATCAGAAGAAAGCTGGGGTGGCAATCCTTATATCAGATCAATTAGATTTTAAGCCAAAGACTATAATAAGAGAGGAGGAAGGACACTATATCATACTCAAAGGGTCTGTCCAACAAGAAGATCTAACAATTTTAAATATCTATGCCCCTAACGTGGGAGCAGTCAACTATATAAACCAATTAATAACAAAATCAAAGAAACACATCAACAACTATACAATAATAGTAGGGGAATTTAATATGCCCCTTACTGAAATGGACAGATCATCCAAGAAAAAGATCAACAAGGAAATAAAAGCCTTAAATGACACACTGGACCAGATGGACATCACAAATATATTCAGAACATTTCATCCCAAAGCAACAGAATATACATTCTTCTCTAGTGCACATGGAACATTCTCCAGAATACACCACATCCTGAGTCATAAATCAGGTCTCAACCAGTATCAAAAGATTGGGATCATTCCTTGCATATTTTCAGACCACAATCCTCTGAAGCTGGAACTCAATCACAAGAGGAAATTTGGAAAGAACCCAAATACATGGAGGCTAAACAGCATCCTTCTAAAGAATGAATGGGTGAACCAGGAAATTAAAGAAGAATTAAAAAAAATTCATGGAAAAAAATGATAATGAAAACACTATGGTTCAAAATCTGTGGGACACAGCAAAGGCAGTCCTGAGAGGAAAATATATAGTGGTACAAGCCTTTCTCAAGAAACAAGAAAGGTCTCAAATACACAACTTAACCCTACACCTAAAAGAGCTGGAAAAAGAACAAGAAAGAAAGTCTAAACCCAGCAGGAGAAGAGAAATCATAAAGATCAGAGCAGAAATCAACGAAATAGAAACCAAAAAAACAATAGAACAAATCAACGAAACTAGGAGCTGGTTCTTTGAAAGAATTAATAAGATTGATAAACCCCTGGCCAGACTTATCAAAAAGAAAAGAGAAAAGACCCAAATAAACAAAATCATGAATGAAAG
>PISX010033574.1:0-14927 GCA_004024625.1 Mellivora capensis | reverse complement strand
CCGAGTGATGTGGAGCACTTTTTCATGTGTCTGTTGGCCATCTGGATGTCTTCTTTGCAGAAATGTCTGTTCATGTCCTCTGCCCATTTCTTGATTGGATTATTTGTTCTTTGGGTGTTGAGTTTGATAAGTTCTTTATAGATTTTGGACACTAGCCCTTTATCTGATATGTCGTTTGCAAATATCTTCTCCCATTCGGACAGGAAGGATTCTGAATAGGAGAGCAGATCGCAGGGGAAGGCAGGGGCAGGGCAGCGGGAGGAGCTCAAATCCTCCTGCCTCTGTATTCCATTCAAATTCCTTCTTGCACCCTCCCAGTCTGGGTACCAGTGCCTTCTACTCTTCGATCAGTGAGCCCTGGCCAGGTTTGAGTGCGCATCTAGGAAGGTGCCCAGCCGGCAGCCAATCCATTTTGCATCCACTATAGAAACCATGTTCCAGAAAGACAGGAGTCCAGATTGCTGCTCTAAACAGCCCACAGATGTGCATTTAAATGAGCTACACTGGGGTGCCTGGGTGGCTCAGTGGGTTAAAGCCTCTGCCTATGGCTCAGGTCATGATCCCAGGGTCCTGGGATCGAGCCCAAATCAGGCTATCTGCTCAGCGGGGAGCCTGCTTCCCTTCCTCCTTCCCTCTGCCTGCCTCTCTGCCTACTTGTGATCTCTGTCTGTCAAATAAATAAATAAAATCTTTAAGAAAAAGTAAATAAATGAGCTACACTAATTGTCTACAGTGGATCCTAAACAAAGTTAATGCCTAAATTTCAGTATCTCAAACTTGCCCGAAGTTTGGAGAAGGAAGACTGGCTCCAAAAGAGGTTATTTTTGAAGGTTAATAATATATTTACCTGATCGAGTTATGAAAAACAACAGCTAGCACATTTGATGTTTGTTCTTAGCCAAGGTCTCATTTGGATGGTTTAATCCTTCAGAGGATTCTTCTGAATCTTCTGACTCCTCTATGGCTAAAGGAATAGATAGTACTGGATCTGGAAAAGAAAGCCCAAATTTCCCAGAAGGCTATACTTGAGAACTGGTATTAGAACTGGGGCTGTAGTAACCTGAGGGAGAAGAATGATTTCTACACCTTTATCTGACCCATTGTTTAACCTGTGACACAAATATGCATGTTGATAAAATCTCAACCACCTGGAACGAAGGTCAGGGAAAAGAGAGGCACCTTTGTGGCTCCTCGTCAGATAACAAACTAGAGGAATATCATAGCCACAATTTTGAAAGTAATAACCCCATTGTTCTTTGGATCAGCTGAGCTTTATCTGGATTGTGTTTAGGTACGTGTGCTACCATCTAAGAAGGGCATTGGAAGCTGGATGGATTCCAGGCAAAGGACATCAGGAGACTATGGAGGATGGTTTTCAGAACTTTTCTCCAAAGAACCATAGAATATAGAACCAGGAACTGGGTGGGAACCATGGAATTTAGCCAGAAGAAGCATCTTCAGCCAAGGTGGTGTTATGAAAGAGAATGCAGACATGTTCCCTTCTGCCTCTGAGGGGCAAGCTAAGGTCACTGAGTGGCAGTTATGGAGAGAGGGATTTTAAATGAATACAAGCATCATTTCTTTATCTGTAGTACAGAATTTCGTTCACGGAGAAGCTTGTCTATCATGCAGGAAATGTCTCGATTAGTCTCATTTGTGTTGGGGAGATTGCTGGAGCGAAAATGTCAGATTTTAAAGGATTAGAAGAGGTCAGAGAAACTCCTATCAAGAGGCAAGGAGGAGGGAATGCTGATAATGGGAGTGACTATACATGTCGGGGCCCAGGGCTTGCGGGAAATCTCCATCTTTGGCTCCATTTTCTTGTCAACTTAAAACTGCTTTTAAAAAATAAATTCTATCTAAAAAAGAGAGAGAGAGAAGCAAGAAGAGGAATTTGTTGTGTTGCTGAGAGGAAGTGTGAGTAGAAGAGGAAAAGGGAAAAGAGGGAAGTCAGCAAGAACTGGAAAGCTAGGAGAAGGGGCATAGAGGCAGATCCGGGGAGGAGGGAATGGATTTGGGAGAACTGAAACATTTATACATACATACATACATACATACATACATACATACATACATGTTTTCTAGAGCTCAAACCACTGGGCTAGATGTTGTTACATAGCTACTGGAGAAAGGGCAGTGAATAAAGCAGATGGACAGCATTCCTACTCTTATGGGGGACACGCTCTAATGGGGAGATGGGCAAGGGACTAACCCACAAATAAGTATACAGTATGTCAGCTCACAGCAAGTGCCATGAAGAAAATCAATGTCAAGGAAAGCAGTTGAGTGACAGAGTGGTCCGGGAAGATCTTTCTGAGAAGATGACGTTTAAGCAGAAAACTGAATGAGGTGAGGGTTGAGCCTTGGGAATATCTGGGCGGGCGGGGGGGACTTTTGGGGAAAAGAATGTAAAGTCTACTGACTGGAGCTAAGGTGGGGAGGAAAAATAGTGAGAGTCCGGTGTTTTTCAGTGGTTGGCTGTCTTATGAATGCCGTCCAGTGTCCCATCACCCAATCACAGTGCACGTATAGGTAGAGGTGTTGCAAGACTGAAGTAGTGTGTGGAAACACTTGAGCCCAGAGCCTGAGGCAGTGCTTCCACCCTCCATCACAATCTAGGTACCTAGCCCCATCAACCCCATCCTCCTCTGTCCCTCTCTGAAATTTGCAAACATCTTGGAAAAGACCTTGAACTTCAAAGTGAAAGGAAATTATTAGTGTTTGAACCAATTTTACCTAGATCTTTCGGGGGCAAGGGAGTCTCACTACATCTCATCAATGAAACATGAAATCTTCTTTCTAGAAGGTTCTCATAAGTGTACGAATGTCTATGGCTGAAGGGATCTGCATCAAGTCTCCTAGAGGAGATGATTGCTTTGGATTGGAAGTTGAACTAAATGGTTTTTATGCCTGGCTGGGTATCAGTCATCTGAAAATTGTTTAAACAGTATAGGTTTCTTAGCCTCACCCAGAAACTCTAAATCAGAATCTTTGGAAAATGCAGACCAGGAATCTGTACTTTAAAAAAGTTTCCCTGGTGCTTCTGATGCAATTAGAATACAAACTTGTACTTGGAAACCACAAAATTAAATGACTATTAAGGTTTCCCTCAGTTCTAAGCATTTCAAAGGGATGAAATGTCAGCTGTTCCATGAGGTCATCTAATGCACATATTTATGCAACTACGATAAAATAATGGATCCTTTGGTTTACAAAAGCATGATCATAATTACTGTAATTTGCTTTGTACACTTGATAATCTATGCTAAAGATCTTTTCATGCTCGTACCTACAGAGGCACCCCATTCTCATTATGACTGCCTGGTGTTCTATAGCAAGGCTGTATCCCTACATATCAGACATTTAAGCTGTTTCCAATCTGTTACTATTACAACTTATGCTGAAATAAACACTGTAGTCTATTGATGTTTATTGCAAGCATGTATTTGGCATCAATTTCTAGAATTAGAATTTTGAAGATATTTCATAAGGCTCTACCAGTTTATAGTCATACCATTAGCTGAATAAAGTTTGTTTCCCCATCCTTCTACACCTCACTGATACTATCAATCTTTTACATTTAAGATAATCAGATGCATGAAAAAAGATCATTTTAATTTGAGTTTCTTTGGTTACTGCTGAGAATTAGATCCTTATGTATGTTTATTGCTTGTTTTTCCTCAGTGACTTACCTGTTCCTGTCTATGATGTTGTGATTTCTAATAAGAAATCTGTATTTTGGGGCACCTGGGTGGCTCAGTGGGTTAAAGCCTCTGCCTTCGGCTCAGGTCATGATCCCAGGGTCCTGGGATGGAGCCCCAGCATTGGGCTCTCTGCTCAGCAGGGAGCCTGCTTCCTCCTCTCTCTCTCTCTGCCTGCTTCTCTGCCTACTTGTGATCCTTGTCTGTCAAATAAATAAATAAAATCTTAAAAAAAAAAAAAGACTTTCTATTTAAAAAAAAAAGAAATCTGTATTTTGTTGTTTCCATTTCTGGCACGGAGTTCCTAAAACCCTTGGAATTTCCTAAGTGACAAGAATAAGAAAGTTGACTTTTGTTATTCATAACAAGCCCCTTTCAACCACACCTGTGTTTTTGTTAATGAGGTGACTTCTGGAAAGCCCCCAAAGATAATGGGTGGTTGGCTTTATGACTAGAGGGTTGGAACTTTCAGTCCCACCCCCTGATCTCTGGGGATAGAAGAAGAGCTGGAGAGTGACTTAACCACTAATGGCAATGATTTCATTAATCATGTCTACGTAAGTGAAGCCTCCACAAAACCCCCAAATGATGAGCTCAGAGAAGGGCTGGTTGAACAAGACACTTCAGTGTGTCTGGAGGTGGTGTACCTCAAGCTCTAAAGGGGCAGAAGCTCTGGAACTTGAAATATGTATTTCTTCATCCGACTGTTCATTCGTATCCTTTAATATCCTTTGTAATAAACCAGTAATCTAGCAAGTCAACTGTTTTCCTGAGTTCTGTGAGCTGCTCTAGCAAAATAAATGAGCCCTAAAAAGGGGTCATGGGAACCTCTGATTTATGGCCAGTTGGTCATAAGTTCGGGTAACAACCTGGACTTGTGATTGCCATCTGAAGCTGAAGGCTAGGGGCAGTCTTGTGGGACTGGCTTTTACCCTGTGGAATCAGAGAGATAGTGCCGGGGTTGAGTTAACTTGTAACAGCCAGCTGTTATTGCAGGACTGCTCAGTGAGGGAAAAACTACCACACATTTAGTGATCAGAAATAGCAGAAGTCAAGTAGAGTACTGAGAGCAGAGGAGACACACAGGAGTGTATTTTTTCCACAAGATTCTCCTTTGTTCATTTCTCTATTAGATTGAAATTTCTTAGTGATTTGCGAGAGCTTTTTATTTATTATGGCTTGTCTTAGTTTGAGCTGCTGTAAGACAGGGTGGCTTAAACAACAAATATTTCATACTGTTCTGGAGGCTGGGAAGTCTAAGATCAAGGTGCTAGCAGATCCTATGTCTGGTGAAGGCAAACTTCCTGGTTTACAGATGGCTGTCTTCTCATTGTATCATCACATGGTAGAGAGCAAAGAGAGCAAAGAGAGGGAGGGACCTCTCATGTCTTTTTTTCTTCTTCTTGAGAGAGAAAGCACGAGTTGGGGTGAGGGGCAAAGGGAGAGGGAGAAGCTGAGTAGGGGAGAGAGCCCACTTTAGGGCTCAATCCCAGGACTCTGGGATCATAACCTGAGTCCAAGGTAGACACTTAACAGACTGAGCCACCCACGCATCCCCTCACATCTCCTCTTATAGGGGCACTAATCCTATTATGAGGGCTCCACCCTCATGATCCAATTTACCTCCCAAAGACCCCACCTCTAACCCCCTTGGGGGGTTAGAATTTCAACATATAAATTTGGTGGGGGGGGCATAAACACACAGTCTATAACATCCCATGACACAAACATTCAGTCCATAAGACAGCTATTAGTCCCTTACATAGTTTCTCTAGAACGTCATTTAACTTTTTTATTTAATTAAATTTGAAAAATAGATACCCTACAAGATTCAAAAGTCAAAACTATATAGAAAGATAAACAAAGAGAAGTCTTATCTCTACCTTTGTCCCCTTACCGTGTTCCTTCCCATCCCTGACATGAAATCATTTTTCCTGCTCTTCATTTTGTAAACAGAAGCAAAAGTGTCTATATAGTCTTTCCCCTCATTTTCTTTCTTTCTTTTTTTTTTTTTTTTAAGATTTTATTTATTTATTTGACAGAGATCACAGGCAGGCAGAGAGGCAGGCAGAGAGAGAGGAGGAAGCAGGCTTCCTGCTGAGCAGAGAGCCCAATGTGGGGCTCGATCCCAGGATCCTGGGATCATGACCCGAGCCGAAGACAGAGGCTTTAACCCACTGAGCCACTCAGGCGCCCCTCCCCTCATTTTCTTAATAAAATGTGTCAAACAATAGACAACACTCTGACCTTCATTTTTTCACTTAATATACACTGTAGACACCTTACTGACCACTCCCTATCTTCCTTATTCTGTCTCTCACCTGCCTCATACTCTATCATGTAGATGTGCTGTGGTTTCTGCTGGACACTTGGGTTGCTTCCAACTATTTTATAATTGTAAACACATTGAAATAAATAACTTTTTGCATATTTTATGTTGTATCTCTGCAGTGTGTTTGCAGGTGACAGATTCCTGGGAAGGAAATTGCTGGGGCAAAGAACTGTCACCTGCCTTTTAACTTTGTTATGATGTCTTTCATTTTAAAGGAGTTTTAAGTTTTTATGTTAATTTTTTCTGTTCAAAACTGTGGGATTTTTGGGCGCCTGGGTGACTCAGTCGTTAAGCATCTGCCTTTTCAGCTCAGGTCATGATCCCTGGGTTCTGGGATCAAGCCCTGCATCGGGCTCCCTGCTTGGCGGGAAGCCTGCTTCTCCCTCTCCCACTCCCCCTGCTTGTGTTCCCTCTCTTGCTGATTCTCTCTCTGTCAAATAAATAAATAAAATATTAAAAATTAAAAAAAAAAACAACAACTGTGAGATCTTGCCAGGCTTTCCTTAGGAAGACCAACTTTCACCCTAAATTATTAAAGGCATTCTTCTCTATTTTCTCCCAAAGTGCATACATACACACACATATCCCTTTAATATACATTTCATATTGTCTGTGATCTAAGGATCTAATTACTTCCTCTCATAAGGATGCCCCAAAATGCTGTATGCCTCATTTATGGAACTTAGCACCTTCTTTTTCTTTTTTCCTGGGAGGATAAATTTGTGTCCAAAATCAGCACTACTACTGGACTGCAAGCTCCGATAGAGCAGTTACTGTGTCTTCTTCATTTTCATACATCTGATAGCTCTTGCTACAGTCCTGGCTTCTGAGAGATGCTAAGTTAAATATTTCCCTGATGAATTCAATAGGAAGAACAAGATGGTGGCCAGTTTTCCAATATTATAATTATAAACAACACCAAAATGAATAACTTTTTACATTTCATTTTGCATCTGTGCAGTGCATTTGTAAAGTATGGAATGGTGGTTGGCTTTCCAATTTTCAGACATGATAGAGTGACAAAAAATAGACTTACATTGCCACTAAAGACAGAGAAATTTGTGCTGAGACAAATGTCTAAAACTCAAGGTATATGAGATGTTGGTACAAATAATAAATGAGAAAGAAATTCTTGGAGGTCTTTTCCAGTCTATGAACATTCTGGGTGAAACAGGTCAGAAATATTCAAAAGCAGCTTTTATGCTGGTGGTAGACTGCAAAATAAGTACATTGATGGGAGTGTGTTTCTATGACTTCTTCAAAAATCAATACCTTATGGGGAGAAATTTCATTCATTCAACAAGGATTAGACTAAACCATATGAAACTGGTAATATTTGGCTATTATTTATCTTCAAAAGTTGACGTTTCATATGGTTAAATCTAATATTTATTGAACTCTGATTGTGTTTCAGGTGGTAGATAAATATAGCAAATGACAAAAGATATTTCAGTGGAAAAACAAACACGGTCCCTGTCCTAATGGGGCTGAAAATGTTCTGAGCAAGACAGAGAATCAACAAGACAGCAAGAAAACAAACAAATAGAATCACAGATGTCTAGATTCGTGTGTCTCTGATATTTAGCTGAATCATTACAAACATGTGGAAGTTGCTACCTACATTTTAAAAGAAAATGTCATCTTTTCATTATTCTTTGCTTCACCCTAAATCTTTATATCTTTGCCAAGTATTTTAATCTTATAAGCCTTCAATTAAATTATGTTTAATTAATGTGTCTCCTCAAGTCGCTTTCACTGAGGCACAATTTATACTTATGACAAAGTTTCACTTTTTAAAGTGTACAGTTCAATGAATTTTGACAAACGGATGTGGTTGTGTAACCACCACTTTCATCAAGATGTCGAACATTTCCATCGCCCCCAAAGGTTCCCCTCCTGACCTTGTAGTCAAATGTGAAACTGATGATCTGAATGATCCCTTGGCAGACTGGGCTCCTGCCGTCTCTCTTCTGTCTTTTATTTCCCAGAGAGCCCCTTCTTCCGTGTGTGAGGACAAAGGTCTGGCAGAGACGGAAGTTGCAGGGACCTTCACAGTGGCCCAGGAGATCTGGAGAGTTTATCCGAAGCAAGTGCCTGGTGGTCAGTTGGGCTGGGACCCACCAGTCTGCCCTGGGCGAGAACAAACTGGGCAAGTTTGTTCTCACCCAGAGAGCTCAGACCGTTGCCATACATCTCCCTTTTAACTTACACCATTTCTTATCTTTGCCTCTTGAACGCTTGGGCTTTATCTGTAGCCTGAGCTTTTTAGGTCTGAAATTCAGGGTCTGTGTAGGCTGGGCACATATGCTCCACATCTGTCCCTCGCTTGAAGGGGCTGAACACTGGAGAAAGAGAAAGATGTCTCCAGCAATGAAAACCTCTACAGAAAGTGTTCGAGGGATGTTTGCCCTGATTCCCAAGGAAGTGGAACAAGTGACAAAGCTCATGATTCAGCTGTTTTGCCGAGGAGGTAATGGTACATGAGTTAAAGCTTTACCTCCTTGCTAACTATAATTGGACAAAGAATCAGTGTTGCCAAGCAGTCACCGTCTATGTCACCAAGCTTTCAAACAAAGGAATCCCAGACACTGGTGTCCTTTCCCGGTCCTCAGGATGTACAGTCACAACGCAAACGACTATTTTGGCAAACCATGTATACAAGTAAATCAAAGTAGCCATAATGTCTAAACAAAGTCTTACTAGTATAGGCAGTATTAGATAATCAGTATATTGATAAGAACATGATAATGGATTTTTAAAATCCATTTATTGGTTATCTAATATTATATATATTACTATTAGAGATGTAATTCCCTAATGTGACTGATTCTTAGAACTACCTTTGGAGTTTGTTGAAAATACAGATTTTCAGGGCGCTGGGTGGCTCAGTCATTAAGTGTCTGTCTGCCTTTAGCTCAGGTCATGATCCCTGGGTCCTGGGTTCAAGCCCTCCATTGGGCTCCCTGCCCAGTGGGAAGCCTGCTTCTCCCTCTCTCACTGCCCCTGATTGTGTTCCCTCTCTTGCTGTGTCTCTCTCTGTCAAATAAAGAAATAACATCGTAAAAAAGAAAAGAAAATACAGATTTCCTGGAGATTCTGACTGAGTTACTGGGGAAGGGCTCCAGAAATCTGCATTTTCATTAGGCTCCCTAGTTGGTTCTGATGGGCTTTCCAGGGTCTGTTCTTTAAGAGCATTACATTTGAAACTGGAAGTCCTGGATTCCGGCAGATCTAGGGTTCTAGGCTTCCATTTACTGGCTGTGCAAAGTTGGTTTTGACCTGTCCTTGCTCTGGGCCTCAGGGGCCTCTTTTGAGAAATGAATCACAAGCACTTTGTTGTTGTTGCTCTTTTGGGTTGTTTTGTTTTTTGTTTTTGTGCAGGACAGAAACATGGTAAGAGGTATGCTTTTGAGAGACTAAGGTGGTGACTCTATGTGGATAGGTTAAGGCTAGTTAGGAGGAATTCACCACAGTGTAGGAAGACCTCTAATGAGGAATGAGTGGGAGGAGAGGCAACGAGGGGTCAGAGGGGAGAGATGAGTGGGAGTCCCAGGACTCGGTGACGGATTGGAAATGGAGCGTGAAGCAGATGAAGGGGAATGGGAGGCTCCAGTGTTTCATCCCTGGGTGAGTAAGTCCAAAGAAGCTTCATTTCTAGAAATAAGGAAGTAAGGAAGTGCTGATGGATGAAACACTCAACATTCCCCGAAGAGGAGACTCCCTAATGGTACTGTGTTCCATTTTGGAACTTTCTTCCCCATCCTGTTTGAAGAAGGATAAGGAAATGTGCTGTGGAAGAGGCAGGTACCAGCTCTGGACGCCTTCCATCACCTTAGGCAAATCATCTCACTTCCCCAGAACTTAGTTTCCTCATTTGTAAATTGAAGAAGATGGACCAGTTCTTGTGGGGTCATGGATGACCTTCAGGGATTCTATGAATCCTTGAAACCATATGCAAGGTTTTCATAAGTGGGCCTACCTCTTTTTCTTTTTCTTTTTCTTTCAACCTAAATTTTTCTATGGAGACAGTCCTAAGCTTTCATCAAATTCTCAACAGAGTTAGCGACCCAGGAGGAATTAGTAACCGTTATAATAAATGGCTTCTTTAAAAAAAACAACAATACTTTTTATCACGGAAAATTTCAAACATACACAAGAACAGAATAAATGGGAGAACTGTGTCGTTATTATTCAAGTTTAATAACTGAGATGATCTCTTTGTCCTTTTTAAGTGTTAGCATTTTATTGCATGGAGGTACCATTATTTATGTTTGACTTTTAAAAAACTTACTGCCTGTAAATGGGTTTTGTTCTTTAACAAATGGGTGTTTAAAAGACGGAATGATAAACTTCACAGACCTCCACTTAAGCCACTCATCTGTCACACAGGATTCTCTGTACAACATGGTGGTGAATGTCCTTGCTTCTCTCTATGATGCAGGAACTCCTTTACTCCTGCCAATTTAACTGTGTGTTTACCGAAGAGTCAGTTGTATCTGTTTCCAAAACTGTGCTAGTTGTCACAAGTATTACAAATATGTAATTCCCTTAAATGTGTCCCTAAATTATTGAGTAAGAGGTCAGAGTACGTGAGCTGAAAAAAAGAATGTCACTTTTTCTCATATATGCTGTTCTGAATTTTCTCTCTGCCACTGGATGGTCTCTCCTGCAGATGTCATAGCACTTCCACTCACTTCCCGCTCTTAAGAAATCATCTTGCATTTAGTTATTCAAAAGTGGCGACCAGTTATATCAAAGCTTCTCCTCCACCTCTGTCTTGGGCCTGACAGAATCCCATTGAGGGCATAGCTGGCTTTTTCTTATTCTTCTGTCTTACTCAGCTGTGGCTCCCCCCTCCCTCCCTCCCTCTCTGTGCTGCTTCTGATTATGCAGCGTTGGAAGCCAAAGGGGGGTTGAGGGGGTTGTGTCTGAGGCCAGTGAGTCTGTAATCTAGCACCAGCACTCTGAGAGGAACAGATGGCCCAGGTATTTGCTCGCTCTTGCAGGGCACTTTCGTGGACCTCCTACTGCACGACACCTTGGCACACGCAAGGCTCTTCCGGTTGGCCATTTATGACCTTCCACTCAGTTCTGAACTTTTGAGAGTACGCTGGGCTGGCAGGCAGATGTCTTGGACAGGGCTCTTCCACAACAGTCAAGTTTAGCTACTTTGAGTGATGTCCAGTCTGGCCACTGGGAAGCACACCTGCTTGGCGGGCATTGGCAGAGGCATGACAGTGGAAGAAATACCATTGTTCTCCCTGTACCACTAGCTCCTTCTGCAGCCAGAGGCCACATCTTGCCCTTAAACTTCTCCAGGCACAAGTCCAGCTTCCAGTCTTGGTGACCTTCATTTACAAGAACCCGCCTCATGCTCTTCTGGCAATTCCCTTAGAGGTCACTCCTTGACCTTAATGTCAAACAAACTCCTTCTATCTACCTCTTTTAGGACCTCTCCCCTTCTCATGTAGCCTGGAGGTTGATGATAAGCTAAGTGTGGTGGAAAATTGGGGCTGTTCCACTGTGCAGGGATGACCTGTGTCCTCTCTTTCCATCTGTGTACTAATGATCCTTGTTTTCCGTTGTTGGGCTTCAGCCCAAATTGAGATAAGGGAAATACCCCATTTAAAATCCATTGTAGAGGGACACCTGGGTGGCTCAGTTGGTTGGGCAGCTGCCTTCGGCTCAGGTCATGATCCCAGCGTCCTGGGATCGAGTCCCACGTCGGGCTCCTTGCTTGTCAGGGAGCCTGCTTCTCCCTCTGCCTCTGCCTGCCACTCTGTCTGCCTGTGCTCACTCTGTCTCTCTCCCTCTCTGACAAATAAATAAATAAAATCTTTAAAAAAAATAAAATCCATTGTAGAAATATCACTTAAAAGGTGAAATGGGGGAAATGTTAATGTGAAAGGGAGTTATTTCTAGGAAAACAAAGTGAAACGTTTAGGAAAGACAAAAAACAAAACAGAAAACCCAAACCCAAATCATCACAAAGATCCTATAGAATTCGGTACAGATGACGGCCACTGATTGGGGGCATCGTAAAGATCAGAAGGATTACGTCCTTAGAGTGTTCAAGATCTTTTAGTTCCCACTTCTCTCTGTTTCTCTCTCTTTTTTTTTTTTCCAGAGAGAAGAATTTACTACTTGCTGCACAGTAGGAATAATATATTACTTACTTGCACACTGTATCCATGGGGACACAGGCAAACCAGATAGTCACATTTAAAAGCAAAGAAACAGCAGAATACTCATGTACTTTTACTTTTGAGTTTATACCCACTTAACTCTATTATCTAAAAGCTTCATGCATTTCTGAATTCATTCTTATAAATCCTCAAACACTTGTAATTTCATATTGGACAGTAGGTGAAAATCTATAAACAGATTCCAAAGATTCAGGTATTTGAATGGAGAGTTCTCTACTAACTGTAGGTGTTTTCCAGGGACGGGGACATAACGGAAAACTGAAGCAGGCAGCGTTCCGCTGTGAGCGGGCTGGGCATTTTTAGTTGCTCGGCTTTAAGGACATATATTGTCCTCTTTCCCAGAGGCCTGTTGCCAGTATGTGTTTTTCTTAAGGCTATATTTAAGCCTGCTTGGTGGCTAGTCTAATTTTTTATGGGTTATATTTTAAGCAGTACGTTGTTCTGCTTTTGGCTCAAGTCATGATCTCAGGGTCCTGGGATAGAGTCCTGCATCGGGCTCTCTGCTCAGCGGGGAGCCTGTTTCCCTTCCTCTCTCTCTGCCTGCCTCTCTGCCTACTTGTGATCTCTGTCTGTCAAATAAATAAATAAAATCTTTAAAAGAAAAAAAAATATTAGATGACTGGTTTATTATAAAAGGATATAACTCAGGAACAAAGATGGAGGAGATATATGGAGCAAAGTTACGGGAAAGGGCACAGAGCTGCCATCCTCTTTCATAGGATGCCACTCTCACCCAAACTCTACATATTTTCCAGCTCAGAAGCTCCCTGTTTCTTCTTCCTTTTTAAAAATAGTTTTATTTATAACTTATTATTTTTTTCTTTTTTAGAGAGAGAGAGAGTCCATGCACGAGCAAGGGGGAGGAGCAGAGTGAGAAGGAGAGAATCCCAACCAGGCTCCATGCCCTGCACAGAGCCTGAGGCTGGGTTCGATCTCAAGACCCTGAGATCACGACCAATTCAAGAGTCAGATACTCAACCAAAGGAGCTATCTAGGTGCCTCCCTATTTCTCCTTAAAGAGAGCATGGTGATCTCCACTTAGAGAATCTAAGACTAACTGCAATCAGCAGCCCGATTTTTCTTTGTACTCAAAGAACATGTGGAATGAACATTGTTATGTTAGAACTTAAAAGGAACATTAAGGTGAATATCATTAATATGTAAATATCTTTTTTGTACTTCCCTGCTTTAACTAACTTTTACAATTACCAAACACCCACGAGTTTTAATAGAGTTGGCTAAAAGGTTTGCAGAGAATGCTGTTTTCCCCTCACTATGGATAGTCTTTCATATTAATAGAGTTTTATTTTTTCACTGGGCTCTAGTCCACCAGAATAAAAACATTTCTCTTTGTCTTTTGCAGCTCAGCCTAACAATGTGACTAAATCCTGGTCACTAGAAATATGTTGAAATAACTCTTGGTAGCTTCTGGGAATGTTCTTTAAGCAAAAGTCACCGTATGCCCTTGCCCATTCTTCTTTGCCTGTCTTCCATCCTACTACCTTGAATACAGAGATGATAGCTGGAGCTCTAGCTACCATATTGAGTCATAGGGGAGGAGTCATAGGGGAGGTAGGGGAAGCAGGCTCCCCGCTGAGCAGAAAGCCCCGATGTCGGGCTTGATCCCAGGACCTGGGCAGAGGCCCAACCCACTGAGCCACCCAGGTGCCCCATGTCTGCTTTCTTTAAACTGCTCCTATTTTCAGTCAAAGCACAATTCACAGTCAAGAACATTGTTCTGGTTTTCCTGTGGGATGCAGAGGCTTGTAAGAAGGTGTATAATTTGTAGCCAATTTTACTTGGAGATAAAAAGGAATTTTGCAAGACTAAAAACTAGAAGATTTTGCCATGACCCGTGGGAATTGAAACTTTCAATTCTGATTGATTGTGTACTTAACAATTTGCTGCCTTGGTCCTAATGTGTATTGACATTTCCATGTCTTTAACTGCATAAATACTGCAAGATCATGATGTCAGATCAGAAAAGGATTATTAGCTCTCATGAACATGGTAGAAATAATAAATGCTTACAACTCATTTTAACTGTGAGATGGCGATTTATATGTCACTTAAATTTATAATTTCAAGGCACATAAAAACATAAGGGCTCTGGGTATCCTGGTAAGATTATATTTTAAACATTTTATTTGTTCATTTGAGAGAGAGAGAGCACAAGCAGGTGGAGTAGCAGTGGGAGAGGGAGAAGCGCATTCCCTGCTGAGCAGAGAGCCCTATGTAGGGCTCGCTCCCAGGACCCTGGGATCGTGACCTAAGCCAAAGGCAGTCACTTAACTGACTGAGCCACTCAGGCGCCCCAAAATTTTTTTCTTTACAATAATTTTGAGACTGCAATTGGATTTTAGAGATGTAGATATTTTCAGAAATACAGATTTTTTTTTAATTTTTATTTTTTTATAAACATATTTTTATCCCCAGGGGTACATGTCTGTGAATCGCCAGGTTTACACACTTCACAGCACTAACCATAACACATACCCTCCCCAATATCCATTACCCCACCCACCTTTCCCGACCCCCTCCCCCCAGCAACCCTCAGTTTGTTTTGTGAGATTAAGAGTCACTTATGGTTTGTCTCCCTCCCAATCCCATCTTGTTTCTTTTCTTCTTTTTCTGCCCCCCTAGTCCCCCATGTTGCATCTCCACTTCCTCATATCAGGGATATCATAT
>PISX010033573.1:0-14941 GCA_004024625.1 Mellivora capensis | reverse complement strand
CCTAGCCTTTGGTACTGTCTCTTGTTCTTTTTTTTGTGGTGAGTTTTTCCGCCTTGTCATTTTTTCCAGATAAGATTATATGAAGGAGCAAATAAAATACTAAAAGGGTGGCAAAGACCCTAGGAAAATGCCCTTTAAAGAAAAAATTGAATTAACTGCAAGACTAAAGAATCATGGGGAGAAAGCCATGAATTCCGCAGCTTTGCTTTCTCCTCCTCTGGAGTTCCGCTGGTCTCCTTGTTAAGTGAACTTGGTCTTGGCTGGATTTCTTTTGATCTTCTGGGGGAGGGGCCTGTTGTAGTGATTCTCAAGTGTCTTTGCCTGAGGCAGAGCTGCACCGCCCTTACCAGGGGCCGGGCTAAGTAATCCGCTCGTTTATGCTTTCGGGAGCTTTTGTTCCCTGAGCGCTTTCCGTAGAGTCCGTAGGACGGGAATGAAGATGGCGGCCTCCTAGTCTCCGGCCTGGAAGAGCTGAGATTCGGGGCTCCACTCCTCAGAGAAAAGCCCCGGCTACTCTCATATCCCTCGCCTCTGGCCATGCTCCAAGCTCACCCAGCCTGCGACCGGTTCAAGGTAACCCCGATCTGAGAGCTCACTCTTCGGCTCTGTCTCTGTAGCCGGCTTCCCGCTCCGATACCTGCTAGCTCTGTGACACTCAGACACCCTTCTCGATTCCTCTGGACTTTAAAATCTGGTCATGACACTCCTCCCACGGTGAATGGCTCTCCATTGTTCCGTTGTGGTTGAAGCCCCAGTCACAAGGCATGAGACAGAAGTTTTTCCCATTGGAAGCTTCTCCAAAGAAGATATAAATATGGTGGATCTAAATGGGCAACAGACCCATCAAAAGATGCTCCACATCATTAGTCATTAGGGGAAGACAAATCAAAGCCACAGTGAGACACCACTCCCCATCCACTAGGATGGCCGTGATATTAAATAATAACAGTGACAACGACAGCAGGGGGTAACAAGTGCGGATGAGGATGTGGGGAGATGGGAGCCTCCTATATTGCTGGTGTGGGTTCACAATACTGCAGCTTCTGTGGAAAACAGGAAGGTAAATACAGAACATCACATGCCCAGCAATTCCACTCTTAGGTGTATACTCAGAAGAACTGAAGACAGGTTTTCAACTGAAAACTTGCTTTGGAATACTCATGGTGGCCCTCTCCATGGCCAAAGGCAGAACCACCCCAATGACCAACAACTGGCAAATAGGTAAACAGAATGTGCTGTTCCCTTACAGTGGAATGTTATTAAGCTGTAAAAACGGATCAAGTGCTGCATGAGTTCCAGCGTGGATGAGGCTAGGAGGGAGTTCTGCCAAGTGAAAGAATACAGGCATGAGGGGCCTCCTATTATATGGTTTTACGGAAACAGAATACCCAGAAAAGGCAAATCGTAGAGATGGAAAGGAGCCGAGTGGTTGCCAGGGGAGTGGGTGGGGAAGTGAGGGAGTAGGGGGTGTGATCGCCTGATGCATGCAAGGAATTTGGGGGTGAAGACTCTTTGGGAAATAACGTTGGGATCTGCTGAATGCCGCTGCATTGCACACTACACAATTATTAAAATGGTAACTTGTGTGTCATATGTATGTTTCCAGAATAACAAAAAATGTTTTAGAGGTTTCCATATGTGAATCTAGCTGGATTGCTTCTGATCCTTCTTCCCAGCCCTGTCTCAGTGGGCAAGCCAGGCTACACACTCACACTTCACAGAGTGGACGTGTCGGCTCATAGCCTCATTCTTGTGGTCACACGCCTCCTTGTGCTTAAAAGTGTGGGTCCTGACTTCATCAAGATCAAAAGCTTCTGCACAGCAAAGGAGACAGTCAACAAAACAAAGAGGCAACCCACGGAATGGGAGAAGATATTTGCAAATGACAATACAGACAAAAGGCTGATATCCAGGATCCATAAAGAACTCCTCAAACTCAACACACACAAAACAGATGATCACGTCAGAAAATGGGTAGAAAACATGAACAGACACTTCTCCAATGAAGACATCCAAATGGCTATCAGTCACATGAAAAAACGTTCCTCATCACTAGTCATCAGGGAGATTCAAATCAAAACCACACTGAGATACCACCTCACACGAATTAGAATGGCCAAAATTAATAGGACAGTAAACAACAAGTGCTGGAGAGGATGTGGAGAAAGGGGAACCCTCTTACACTGTTGGTGGGAATGCAAGTTGGTGCAGCCTCTTTGGAAAACAGTGTGGAGATTCCTTAAGAAATTAAAAATAGAGCTTCCCTATGACCCTGCAATTGCACTCCTGGATATTTACCCTAAAGATACAGATGTAGTGAAAAGAAGGGCCATTTGTACCCCAATGTTCATAGCAGCGATGGGCACAGTCACCAAACTGTGGGTCTTCCCCAAGATGCCAAGAGCCAAGATGCCCTTCAACAGACAAATGGATAAAGAAGATGTGGTCCATATATACAATGGAATATTAGCCTCAGAAAGGATAAACACCCAACTTTTATATCAACATGGACGGGACTGGAAGAGATTATGCTGAGTGAAATAAGTCAAGCAGAGAGAGTCAATTATCATATAGTTTCACTTACTTGTGGAGCATAAGGAATAACACGGAGGACATGGGGAGATGGAAAGGAGAAGGGAGTTGAGGGAAATCAGAGGGGGAGGCAAACCATGAGAGACTGTGGACTCTGAGGAACTAACTGAAGGTTTTGGAGGGGAGGGAGATGGGGAGTTGGGTGATCCTGGTGGTGGGTATTGTGGAGGGCACGTAGTGCATGAAGCACTGAGTGTGGTGCATAAACAATGAATTTTGGAACACTGAAAAAAAAAAAGTGCAGGTCCTGCCATTTTCCTGTCTGCCTGCCTAATACTTACTAGAGAATGCACTCATGTTTCAAGGCAAAATTCACATTATCACATCACAAAACCTTGCCTGGACTACTTAAAGTAGATTTGTGCCCCCATACCCCTTTAGAAATATCTTTCAAATCTAGGTGATTTTGTCAAGGTTACTATGGTTGTGTAACAAACCACCCCAAAGCTTGGTGGCTTAAAACAATGGAAACATTTATTTTACTTGTAAATTTGCAATGTGGGTCAGGATTTGGTAGAAATAATTCCTCTCTCTTCCATTAAAGCCGCCATAAGAACAACTTGAAGGCTGGACTCACTGTTCACACACTGGCCACGAGTCTGACCACTCACAAGACTGACCACGACCTCAGCTGCAGCTGTCAGCCGGGGCCACGCGGTATGTCCTGAATGTGTCCATACAACCTGGCGGCTAGTCACCCAGGGCACGGCCTCAAGCTGGAGAGAAGCCAGCAGAGTGCCCTCATCTATCTTGAGTCCCATGGTGACATTTCCATGACATTCTCTTAGAAATGTGTCACTAACACCAGCACCGACTCCTATCTAACAGGAGGTGAAGTTGACTTATGTTTCATGAGCTGAGTATCCAAAAGCTTACGAGTGTGTGTTAAAATCATCATGAATATTCCTCTAGGATGGGTGCACCTGCCCTAAACCCCTGTGGTCTCCCTTACTTCCACTATAATCTTCTTCCTTAATTCTGAGTTTGTGTCTTATCTCTTCTAGGTCGTTAACTGCAGGAGATGGTATCAATTTTGCTCTATATCCTATTACCAGTGTGCAGCGCACTCTGCCTAAATATTTATCACAAGAATAAACAATATTTTATTGCCCTCATTTGTTTGCTACATTTTTCTCAAACTACTATGGCCTAAAGGCAGGAATTGGGTCTTATACAGCTTCCTAATCCATGCCTAGTCATGGTGGTGCCTAACACAGAGCAGAAACAATAGTTATTTGTGAAAGGAATCAATCAGCGAGTGGACTGACCATAGCCTTTGTTTGCTGGGAATACGTGTGCGCCTGCACACGTAGGTGTTTTAGAAAGACCTTTTCATTTGTCTGCTAACCTCGGCGACAAAAGGCAAGTATTTTTCTTCAGACTTTATAATCAGGGCTAAGAAAGTGCTCCAAAAAACAGTAAATGTTCATATGCATTAAATTTCCTAATATGTAAATTAATGAATTCATTGGTGGTTTGGTCTTAAGTAGAGAAATACACTGGTAGATACCGAGTGTTCACTGGTTGCCCGTTATGCTACAATGAATTGCATTCTATCATAATTTGATATTTTCTTAACAGTTTTCTTTTTTTAATAGTAATTATAAAATTACAAGTAATTTAGTATTACTTGTAATCAGAGTAGCCAGCGGTTTTCAAGTGCAGTGGATTTTGCCCCCAGGAGGCATTTGACAATGTCTGGAGGCGGTTTGGTTGTCTCAGCTGGGAGAGTGCCACATCTGGTGGGAGGAGGCTGGGCGCTATGGCAAACCAAAGAGCCCCCCACAAAGGAGAAGGACCCAGTCATACTTCTCAGTCTTGTGGAGGTCAGGAAACGGGACACACACTCAGGCAGACAAAGCCGCTGTCCCTTGGGGAACCACGGGAAACGTAGGTGTGTGAAGTAGTGATTACATGGGGGGGTTTCGCCAAGATAATAGAAATGTGTGGAGCAAACATTGGTGGGACGCGGTGGGCTGTCCTTACCTGACCTGGAGCCCTCGTCACACAGAAGGAGAAATAGCCTGGGTGAAGGAGGAAAGCCTTGACCAAAGTATACACACTTAGCAATACTCAGAACCCCAGAATGGGCTGGAAGGAGAAGGTCCTCGTGCCTAGGCCTCTTCTGGTGGCAAGAAACGATGCTCGGCATGGCCCCCAGCGCGTGGGGACGCCCTGCTCCATGGATGTGATGTCATGGATGGCAGTGTGGTGGGGAGAGGGACGCTTTGCTGATATTTTGTTCTTCTCCCTTCTTCTTTGTCCCACAACCTCTGAGGCCAGCAGGGGATCCCCTCTGTCCTGGCAGGAGGGGACGGTCCTCCTCTCTGCTCACCTACGCTTCCCTTTTCCCTTCGCAGGGAAGGCGGGCAGTGTGGCGTCTGTCCCTCGGCTCCAAGCCCACCTTCGGCCCTGCTCTGTGCTGCTGGCCCTGCCCAGTACCCTGGCGGCTTCTGCCTTCTGCAGGCTGCTGGCCTGATGCCTCGTCCACAGGGGTCAGTGCGGGGACCCCAGCGGAAGGCACACAGACACTCACCTCCCGGGCTCCATCCTCACTTGCTGCTGCTGTAGTCATGTACCATCAGTGTGGGACACCCAGAGACACTTCGCACAGCAATACGTATTTTCAGTTCCACACTTAAAAACGTTCGGTGAAGTTCACACCCAGTAAAATGCGGGCAATCAGTTACACAGGAGAACAGAATGGCTGAGAGAGAAAGGCAGTCCCCCTCCCCTCCTCTGTAAAGCCTCATCCCAGTTTCTAGGTTGCATTGGAAATCCCCGTTTTCCTCAGCTGATTCCTGGGATGGATGACCTCACCCTTCAGGGAGGCTTGGAGCCGGGCTTCTGGGGCTCCCATCCCCGGACTCACCACTAAGGACATCTATTGACTCACCATCCCTTAGTGGATGTCCCACTAAGGACATCCCCGACTCACCACTAAGGACATCTATCGCTTCGGGCAAATTGTATAAGCTTTCTACAATAGTATTAGCCTATTTTATGATCAGGGCCATTTTAAATGGTTATTGGAAGAAAAACGCTTTACTTGGTGCCCTGAAACACAACAGTTAGCAGAGAAAAAGTACTTTACAGAGTGCCCCAGCGTATGGCAGGTGCTCAGTAAATGGCTTTGTTTTTGTCTTCTGAAGGTGAGATGCTGTGTCCTAAACATGGACATGTGGTCTTGTCTTTGCACACATCAGCAGAACCCTCTCTCGGTGAGTGTATACAAGACGCTTGAGTGTATACAAGAGATTTGCACATGGAGTCCCGGCGAGACGCCGCGGTAGCTCAGAGTTGTGGTAGAACAAGGACCCCAGAGGAGTAACGGTAACAGCTAACGTTCCCTGAGCTGGAGCCGGAGTTTTGCAAGTAACAACTCATTTGGTCCTTACAGCGGCTGCATCAGCCCGGGGGCGGGCTCTGTTCTCCCATCTGGTAGACGAGGACGCTGAGTCATCATCTTCTTTGACATGTGTCCGAGGGACGGAGCTAGAAGGGGCAGGGCTGTGAGTCCAAGCCTGGGGGTCTTCAGCGATCCCCACGTCCAGCCCCTCTAAGGGCCACCCTGCCTCCAAAACCACAAGGAGATAGCTTTTCTTTTCTTAGCTCCAGAGAGGAAAACCTGGCTGGTCAGGCTGTCGGAAGTGTCTCTGGCCCTCGGCGAGCCTGGGAGGGGCAAGAAGCCCCGGAGCCAGGCACTTGCACAGACCTGTAGAGGTCAGCGAAATGACCTTGGTTCGGAACTGGAAACTGGGTCTCTCTAGTGCCAATTCTGTGCCCTTTTCCTCCGTCCTTTGCATTCAGTCCCCCAACAGTATAATCCATAGTCTAATGTGCATTATTAATTTCCTACTGATCATTTTTTTTAATATCCATGTCTCCCCAGTCAACCATATCCTTTCCATATGGAGCTGCAAGTCTTCTAAATTGAATGAGAATAGCATGTTACAGAGGAATGAAGGAGTGGTTGTTGGATTTTTTTTTTTCAAGAATACAATGACTTCAACCTATAGGTATGGAAAAACACCAGAATATTTACAAATATCTGAATGCTGAAAATATGTTCTAATTGGCTCTTCAAAAGAAAAGGGGTTACACAGAAGCCCTGGGATTAATCATTACTTTGCTGAGAACGATGGATCCTTGGGTGGCAAGGGGCTGGGCTAGTGAGCCCCTGCAAGCCTGGAGCCCTGGCAGGGAGAAGCCTGGGGCGGCGGAGCTGTGGCATCGCAGGAGGAGCATCCTACAGAGACACGAGGGCTCTGAGCTTGGGGACGAGACAGTTAAAGCCTCCCTGTGCAAGCCAGTGATATCACACAGCGCCGGTGCCAGGTCAGCAGTCTGGCTGGAGCTCGGACGTGGCGGGTTGTGCCATGTGGTGCCAGGCACCCCGGGGAGCCCTGAAGAGGGATCCCCAAACCGGGTTTCATTCTGCAGCACGGAGGATGCTTTGACGACAGCCTCATGCAAGGAAACAGGGCTGTATGGCTTCTTCCCAGACAAGCCACGTTGGAGAACAGACCTCCCTGGCTGGGAGCCCACTGCTGCTGTGACAAAGGGAGCTCAGCTGGGAACCTGCTCAGGTGAGATGAGCTGCGGCCGCTGCGGTGTGGGCTCCTGTCTGGGCCGTGTGTGAGGGGGAAGCCCGTCTGCCGGTTAGATGCTGCTCTCAGACAGATTGATGGCTGCCTGCTTTTTGCCGTTTCCCTAATTTCTTTCTGAGAAGTGCGAGTGGGTATCACGCACTTCATTCAGGAAACCACCTCTAAAATCAGGCAGCCGCTTTCCAAGAGCATCGAGCTGGTGGGGAATGCTAGCTCAGTGGCTCCTATGTGACAGCAGGAGACGTGTCAGATTAGCACATCCCTGGAGGTGATTTCTCACAGCCCAGCCGGATTCATATAGGGCTGGTGAGCACGGCGCGCACCAGGGCGGCTGGCGAGCTGAGTTCAAATCCAGAGCCTGTCCTGTGGGGAGCAGGAAGCTGTGTGGTGTCGGGGGAAAACGCGAGACCCTCGGCGTTCAGCTCCTCTTCAGAAAAGGCAATTAAACACTTGCTGCGGCAGGTTTGAGCACAGATCTGTGCTCAGGATGCAGATCTGTTTCTTATGTACCTTTGCTCGTTCAGCCGTGGGTCTGGTGCTCAGCATTCCTGAAAACTGTCCATCCACTGACCGGGCTTTGGAACAAAATATGACAGCAAAATACAGGTGCAAACTTGGAAAAGCCACAAAGTCTAAGTTGTAGCCTCGGGGAGCTGTTAGACTTTCAGAGCATTTAAAAAAGGACAGGGCACGGTTTTGGGTTGTGATGAGCCCATTAGTTAAGGTCTCAGCAACCATTACGTTAATGCGGGGTGCTGCAGCCGGTGTCATGACCCCAGCGGCCCGAGGGAGTTGTGGGTTAAGCAAGAGCCCAGGGACAGGGCTGAGACACAGACAGCAGATGGGAGTGGGCTCTGGGCTTTGGGATGAGAGCATTTTGCTAACGGTCTGGTGGAATGGGTCACCATGGCTTCTTGGGGGTGAAGAAGCCACACCTGAGATGGGGTCAAGCTCCAGCATGTGTGACCCACTGGGTAGGCTCTGGCCTCAGGCCAGGCCCACGATGAGATGAATATTCTGGTATCAGTAGCCAGACGACGGATCCAAATTGTACCTCCAGCTCTCCTCTTGGAAAGGCAAAATTAACTGTTACTTTCCCGATGAAATCCCTTGAAAACCTCTTCGATGACCTCCAGCCTCACGCCTCACAGCACACACTCACTGCCTGTGTGAAGTGGCTCCGGCTCCCTGATGTGATCTCTCTCTCTCTGGGCTGAGCCCTCAGCCTGTAACACCCGCTCTGGCCAACTGTATGAGCTCTATTCATTGTTTAAGACCCACTTCAGCTGTGGTTTCTTCCAAAAAGCATCCTGGGGCTGTTTTAGGTGTGTAGCTCCTTCCTCTGAAAGCTGTCTGTTTTATTCCTATTACAGAGCACTGTCTTGTAATTACCCGCATCCCCCACTAACCTGATACGGGGGGTGGGCGGGGGCTATGGCTTCAGCATCTGGTACACCAGACCCAGAGTCTGGGACACAGTAGGGAGAACCCTGTCGAAATGCAGGCAGAGAAAGGGAGCTCCTGCCCTGTGGAGAAGGCTCTAGAGACTTCTGAGAGGTTTGTGGTCCTCCACAAGACAGGGAACCCGCAGGGAACGACAGCAAAACCAGAGGACCGGAGGAGGCAGGGGCTGCCGCCTGCTGCAGGCAGAGAGCTCTGCTGAGAGCCTCCTTGCCGGTCTGGGACCACCAGCTTGGTCTGTCCCAGACCCCTCAGGGTGTAGCCCAAGGAACGGGGCTGAAGATAGAAGCGAACCGTGAGCTGCGCAACGGGCAGTGACAGCCGCACACTCCGTGGGGATAAGTCACCGTTTCTCAAGTGTTCATCACAGCCTTGCTTGCCTCTCACGCGAGAGGGCACTGCAGCCGGGGCTGGACAGTTTGCAGAGAGGCCTAAACAGCTCTCCCTTGGTCCCAGAATCAAAGTTAGAGCCCCCCTTGCATAGACAGGGAGGAAACCGTCCCCAAGGGACCAGAAGCACACGCAGCACTGACCCTGATTAACCCTGCTCGTGAGAAAAGGCACCTGAGTGAGCGTAGCCATCCCACAGCACCATCTGGGGGGACACTGTCGCCCGGGTCCCCCGGAAAGACAAGGTTAGAATGGGGGCGATGACGAATGGTGCATCTTTGCATTGCCACAAATATGCCTCTGACTGATTTAGACGAGAGGAAAGGCACTGGGTCAGGAGACCAGAAGGATCAAAATGTGGTTTTGCTTCCATGCCAGCTGGATACAGGGATTCAATGAAGTCAACAGGAATCAGTGCGTGTTTATGTTTGTTTGTTTTAATTTTTCTCTATTTCTCAGTCTGCTTTGTTCTGGGTTGATTTTTTTCACAAAGAAACATTCCCCATGGTTGGCCCGGATGATACGTCTGATAGTTCTAACTGGTAAGCTCCGCGATGAAAGGGATCCTCGTCCCCCAGAGTCCAAGCAAAATCCCCGCGTTCTTATTTTGTTCCCTTTTGGCTCAAGGCCATTCCCCAGTGCGGCCGGGATGAAGGGAGTGCAGTGTTGGAGGGGCTGTGCCTGGTTTGGTCCATCCCCACACTACCACACTGAGCAGCATAGAGACCGGTCCTGGGCCACCACCGACTCCTGAGCCGGCCGTCACCACAGGGGCAAGAAGAGAGCTTTAGCAGCGACCTGCTTCCCTTCCCCCAATTTAATTTCTCTGGGGCCAAGGGGCTGCAAAGACATGACACACTTAATGATCACAACGACTTCGAGAACAAAGAAAAAGATGAACACAAAAGTGATGCATTGTCCCATGGTGTATAGATAAGACCTCCCATCACTCACGATTTCCCCAATTTAAAAGTTTTCTACACAATTTGGAAGATATTTATTTTGACCTTTTACAATAATCATTTTCTTTTGTCACTCAATTTAAAAAATATATATATATACTTTAATGGCAGCATGACCTTCCCAAACACGAACATCCACATTCATCTAGAATGTTTTGGCCTAGAATCAATCCCTTCTTTTTATAGGTGAGAAAATAAAGATCGCAAGAAGGAAGTCCTTTTCCCAGATTTGTAGATGTGCTGAGACGAGCTGTCAGGTCCTTTGATTCTGATTCTAACTGTGTCTTTCGCCTATAGTGCTTACCTTCACATGTCTGCAAGGACAATAAAGGTTCATTTGTTTATTATTTTGCTTTGCAACTTTAAGAACTGGTGGGTAAATATGGGAGAGAAACATCTTCATTGTGTAAAACACCCTTCTGTCGAAAACCACCCCTTTAAGGAAGACAGTGTCCTTCAGGGGCCTGACCAGGTGACAGGTGGAAGACAGTATCTAATGGGGGTGGTAAAACTAAATTTTTGTAAATTTTGTAAAAGTGGAGGCTATTTTGAAAACACGTGTTCTTTCCAGGGCAGCATGTATGCAGGAAGGTTCTAAGTCTTGCTTCTGCCTCTTTGTTTTCATTCGTTTAACAAATACTTGTATGCCTGCTCCATGTCAGGCGGTGTTCTAAGTACTGAGAAGAAACTGAAAAATAAGTAAGGGCTGTGCCTTCAGGGAGTGCATAAGCAATACAGGGGAGGTGGGACAGAAAATTAGACAAAGAAAGGGAAATAAAATGTATCAATGCTGATGAATAGTAAGAAGGAAATTAAAATGGAGAACTCTGATAAGGACTGGGGAGTTGATTTTGACTCAGTTGTCAGGAAAGACTACTTATGATGTGAGATTAGGCTGAGAAGAGGGGGAAATCAGTGCAAAGGTCCTGGGGTGGCCTCTGCAGTTCTTGACTGAGGAGCAGAAGGAAAGCCACCTGGCGTGGCCCAAGGAGGGGACTGTGGATCAGACTGTTGTCCCAAACAGGCGGGGCCAGGTAAGGAGTTTGGTTTTGATAAACGTGAGGGGCTGCCTGGAAGTTTTGTAGCTGGGCAGAGCCATGATGATCTGATGCATGTTTGGAAGGTCACACTGGCTTCTGAGGGAGAATGGATTTTGCAGGGTCAGGAAGGGAAGCAGGGTTTCTGGAGAGGAAGTTGTTGCCGGTGGTCAGATGTGAAGGGGCAGCATCTTGAATTGGGAGAGAAGCAGCGGGGACCGACATGTTTTGGAGGCTTCGGAGTGGACAAGTGGAGTCAAGCACGGATGGGTGGTTAGGAAATGAGAATCAAAGACCATCCCTACCATTGTTAATGCTCACGAAAACCTAACACCTTATTTATTGCCCCCCCCCCCTCCATAGACACACACCTTTCCACTTTATCTGGAAGAAAGAGTGACCACGTGGAAGAAATTCAGATTCAAGTAGCCCAGCACTCTTCAGATCACCTGCAGTCACAGAGGTCCTTCCTCGTCCGTCGCTCTTTGGCAGCAGTGAGCGAGTGGGCTCTGCTTCTTTGCAGATGAGGCAGGCGTCCCTGATGCCCAGGGACAGAGCAAGTGCCACCCCATCCCTAGTGCACAAAGGCTCGGGAGAGGTTCCAGTGTCTCTCAACGGCCTGTGGTATTTGTGTGCAAGGCGAGTGGAATGGCATGGGGTCTGCAGCCAGAATATTCTGAGAGCCATTGTCCCCACTCGCTGAGTAGGCACAGTGCTGTCCCTGTGGGCCCTGTGCACCTCGTGATCTGACTGGTCCCAGCCCGAGCCTGCAGTGATACTACCCCCCTCCCCCCACCCTTCAGACCTAGGTCCTCTGACCCCAACTGTTGGCCACGGGATGACTTGTAAACAAGCAGCTAAATGCACAAGGGGCTCCGGCGAGGAAGGACCATGAGGTGATATCTCATAAGCGCTCCCATGTGGGTTGAGTCAGTAAGTCATTTTAGCAAACCTCTTCTAGAGCAGTTCCCAGCAACGAGCTGAGGACGGGGCTGGTGTGTGAGAGGGGCCCCTAAGGACCAAGTTGCATGCTTGAAAGGAGGCACAATTTGAGGGCACTGTAAAGTTACAGTGCTGAGGTTTGTGGCCTCCCTTCCTGGACCCTCAATTTCTGGCCTCCACCTGGAGGTCCCGTCTCCTCCGGTGGGTTCTGAGTCTGTGCCCTGGTCCTTGGGGAGCTTCATGCTCCATCCTGGCGGGGAGGCTCTTCCTCTTCCTCTTCTGAATTCTACAGCGCTGTTCATTCATCCTCTCTGTTGCACACAGTTCTACTGTCTACGGCTTGAAGACCCTCTCTGGTGTGCAAAGCAAACATTTGCACACACCACAAAGAGAAAACAGAGCCTGCTGTCTCTACAGCCAGTGGCTATGGAGCCGGCACTAACCCAGGGGGAATAAGAAGTTGAGCCGAGGGTCTCTGCAGCTTAGGGTTTTCTGTGCGTGGGCGGCCACCGCCTAAGCTCTGGGTCTTGGCCAATATTCTAAAACAAGAGATTCAAAGAGGTGATCTGAATGTTCTTGTGGAATATTCAATCATAGAATTAGAAACTCATCAAAATTGGCCTACACGAAGGCTATTGTTTTCCACACTAAAACCCAATCGCAGAGGAGTGGACGGAGTATTTTCAAGATTAAAACAGGATCAAGCTTATATGAAGAGATGTTGTGGCGTCTGAGGGGAAGAGGTGTGGGGTCACCCCATCACAATTTAAACAACATCAGCACTAAGTGAAAGAAGTTTTTCTGTGTCTGGAATATTTGCCACATGACTAAGATCAAGATTATTGAGTATGGCAATCCCTATTTTGCTTGTTTTAAAATTTCAAGAATGACAATTTCAAATATCAAGTGTTCATGATGACTTCTTTCATTTTTAAAGCAATTTTTATTTGGCATTTATTTTGCATTCCTATATCTTTGTTTCAGCATTTTTTATCATCAAATATTTGTATTAGGTAGAGATCATCTTTTTTCTTCTTATTGAAATACCTAATCTTTCCCATCATATGAGTTCATAAGAAAAAGTCATGTATTCCTTATAACACATATTTAACAGAAAGTCTCTATAATACAACCCCCAATCACAGAAAAATGATTCGCTGTGTATTATTTTGGACATTCGTGGAAAGCCACATGAATACAGTGTTGACAAAACAAAAAGTACAGAATAACTTACAGTTTCAGGACTACTTTAGAATTCCCGGAAATTTCAGTACCTCTCTCCTGAATCCGTGTAAGACTTACACCCCATGAGAATTTGGGAGCCCTAAAATGTGCCTCTCCTGCCACAGAGTGAGGAGTCTGTAACAAATCTAAGGGTTGACAGCGGCGGGAGCATGGGTGAGAAAACCAGTCATTCTGCCTGAGCCCCGTGGTTAGGAAATATTAGAGATAACGTGTAATCGAAGATGGGTTCTGAAGGACCAGTAGTTGTTCATGAGGCCGAAAAGAAGAGAAGGATAGTCCCCCACTGTACCACCTGTGCACCTCTGCGCTCACGAGCCTAGAGGAAGGGCTGCACCGATATGCACAAAGGGGACAAGGAAGGTGGGCAGAGCCATCGCAATAGGATTTGAGTCCTAGCACACGCCTTTCCCTGCTCTCCTCTGTTGTTTCCTGTGCTGCCTCTCCTCCTTTTCCCAGGCCCACCCACCTCCAGCTCACACCTCCTCCAGGAAGCCCCCTCGGCTGTCCAGCTCCTTCAAGTCCATTCTTCTCAAACACTTTACCATGCCCTCCTCATCGGAATGCTGTCCTGACTCCTGCAACCAGAAACTGCTACTTGAAGTATGGTCCTCAGACTAGTAGATAGGCCTCACCCAGGAGCTTGTTGGAAATGCAGATTCTCAGGCCCTAAGACGTACAAAATCAGAATCCACCCCTCATAAGATTCTTGGGTGACTTGAATGTGCAATGATGTCAGGGAAGCTCTGGTCTAGTCCCACCACTCTCCTTTCCTGGGTAAAGTGGATGCAGGTATAGGCAGGGCAGTGAGGGGCCAGGGAGGCCTGGACATGGGTGGGCTGCTACCCTGGTGTGGCAGATGGCCAGTGGACGGTGAGAGCGCCCAAGCTCCCTGCGTGCACTCGGGACTTGTCTGTGGCTGCAGATGCTGCACCTCTTCCTCAAAGATCTGACTGGACTGGTTTGCACAATCATGTACTTTTGAAGATTTTATTTTTATTTATTTATTTGACTGACAGAGATCACAAGTAGGCAGAGAGGCAGGCAGAGAGAGGGGGGAAGCATCTCCCCACTGAGTGAAGAGCCGGACGTGGGGCTCGATCCCAGGACCCTGGGATCATGATCTGAGCCAAAGGCAGAGGCTCTAACACACTGAGATACCCAGGTGCCCCCAAATATGTACTTTCAGTTTCCAGATGATTCTAAAGTGCAGCCAGGGTGGGCCCACTTGTGGCCGTAGCACAGAATGTTCTCCTCCGCAAGGGGATCCAGCGATGGGGAGCCCATGCCCCGTCGTCATGCACCTGCCGTGGTGTGACACAGATGATCAGAGCCCCAGGGCACGGGGGTCTCTGGAGTCCCTCTGGTGGAGCCCAGCCCGGCAAATAGCTTCTAAGGAGAGTGACCCCAGTGACTCTTTCAGTGTCCAGTGACAGCATCCGGCTTTCAGTGCTCTCCTCAGAACTACCTGTCTTCATGGCCTTCAACTCTTAATCTAAGTGCTCCTCATCAGCTACGCAGTACCTGTCCCGTCCGCACAATACCTGCCCCGTCCGCACAGTACCCGCCCCGTCCGCACAGTACCCGCCCCGTCCGCACAGTACCCGCCCCGTCCGCACAGTACCCGCCCCGTCCGCACAGTACCCGCCCCGTCCGCACAGTACCCGCCCCGTCCGCACAGTACCCGCCCCGTCCGCACAGTACC
>PISX010033572.1:0-14943 GCA_004024625.1 Mellivora capensis | reverse complement strand
AAAAAAAAAGAAAAAAGAAAAAATATAAAAAAGAAAAAAAAATATATATATATTAGCCTGGTGACTAGAACAGGGTCACCCACTTAATTGTGGGCTATTTTGAGCTCTTACAAGAAAGTACCTCCCAAAATTTTAAAGAATGAAAAATGTATATAAGAGTAAACACTGTGAAGGGTTGGAATATGCCTATAAAGATGAAAAACAATTTTTTTTAATTTCTAAAAAAAAAAAAGGAGTTGATTAAGTTGGTTGGGAGAATAAAGAAAAAGAAAGTGGAGAGAATTTGCTCAGGCTGGAGACTAGAACAAGCTTGGAGCTAGGTGTATTTTGATCCACTAGAGGAAGTTGTACCCAAAATTTTTTAGAATAAAGAACCCTTATGTGAATACCAAAAATAAAGTTAAATATATGAAGGATAAAATATGACTATAATTATGAAGGTTCAAAAAAGATTATTATTTTTTTGGAAAAGGTATTGTTAAGATAAACTAGTTAAAAATGTTAAAAAAAGAAAAGGGTAAAAGTTAAAAAAAATTTAGCAGAAAATGAGAAAAAGAAAAAAATAAAGAAAAATTGAATTTACTGCAAAACTAAAGAATCATGGGGAGAAAGCCATGAATTCCGCACTTTGCTTTCTCCTCCTCTGGAGTTTCGCTGCTCTCCTTGTTAAGTGAACTTGGTCTTGGCTGGATTTCTTTTGCTCTTCTGGGGGAGGGGCCTGTTGTAGTGATTCTCAAGTGTCTTTGCCCAGTCAGAGCTGCACCGCCCTTACCAGGGGCCGGGCTAAGTAATCCACTCGGTTTTGCTTTTGGGAGCTTTGGTTCTCTGAATGCTTTCCATAGAGTTCCGGAGGACGGGAAAGAGAATGGCGACATCCCAGTCTCCGGCCCAGAGGAGCCGAGATTTCGGGGCCCCACTCCTCAGTGCACCCTCAGAGAAAAGCTCAGCCACTCCCATCTCCCTCGCTTCTGGCCACGCTCCAAGCTCACCCAGCCTGCGATCGGTTCAAGGTAACCCTGAGCTGAGAGCTCACTCCTCGGCTCTGTCTCTGTAGCCGGCTTCCCCGCTCCGATACCTGCTAGCTCTGCGACACTCAGACACCCCCGATCCTTCTGTGAACTTGCGGGACCTGGAGCCATGCTGACCCCGCGTGGGCTTCACCCCGGTTTAGCCTCTGGAGCGATGTCCCTCAGTGGAGCAGACTTTTAAAAGTCCCGATTTAGTGCTTCGTTGCTCCGCCGCTTGCCGGGAGCCGGCCCCTCCCCCGCGGTCTATCTTCCAGTCGCTTTCGATTCACTTCTCCGCCAGTCCTACCTTCCAGAAAGTGGCCGATTTTCTGTTTCCAGAATTGCTGTTATTCCTCTCTCTGATCTCCCGTTGGATTTCTAGGTGTTCGCAATGGCTTGATATGCTATCTAGCTGATCTCCTGCTACCTGATGTAGTCTCAGCTGCTACTTCTCAGCCATCTTGACTCCTCCCCCCAAGATTATAGATTCTGGAAAGATCTCAAGACACCTAATGGCAAGAATGAAGAATTATAATTGTAGGCAGGCCATCCTGAAGGCAAATAGGACAAAGAAGCTCCTTACATACAGGGGGAAACCCATCAGAATAACATCAGACTTGTCCACCAACCGGGGCAAGCCAGAAAGGGCTGGCAAGATATATTCAGGGCACTAAATAAAGAATACTTTATCCAGCAAGACTGACATTCAAAATGGAGAGACCGGCAAGGCTTAAAAGAGTTTGCAAACACAAAGCTGAAACTGCAGGAAATATTAAGGGGGGGTTCTATAAAAGAGGAAAAATCCTAAGAATATCATTGAACAGAAATATATGGAGACAATCTACAGAAAGAAAGACTTCAAAGGTAACATGATGTCAATAAAAACATATCTATCAATAATCACTCTCAATGTGAATGGTCTAAATGCTCCCATAAAAAGTCACAGGGTTGCAGATTGGATAAAATGGCAAGACCTATCCAAATGTTGTCTACAAGAGACCCATATCAAACCTAAGGATACATCCAGACTGAAAGTGAAGGGATGGAGAAGCATCTTTCATGCCAATGGGCCTCAAAAAAAGGCCAGGGTAGTGATTCTCATATCAGATAAATTAGATTTTAAACTAAAGCCTGTAGTCAGAGATACAGAAGGACACTACATAATTCTTTTTAAAAGATTGTATTTATGTATTTGACAGATAGAGATCACAAGTAGGCAGAGAGGCAGGCAGAGAGAGAGGAAGGGAAGCAGGCTCCCTGCTGAGCAGAGAGCCCAATGTGAGGCTCGATCCCAGGACCTGAGCCGAAAGCAGAGGCCTTAACCCACTGAGCCACCCGGGCACCGAGGACACAACATAATTCTTAAAGGGACTACCCACCAAGATGATCTAGCAATTGTAAATATTTATGCCCCCAATATGGGAGCAGCCAATTACATAAGAATACTATTAATCAAGATAAAGAGTCATATTGATATGAATACATTAATAGTAGGAAATCTTAACACACCACTCTCAGTAGTAGACAGATCATCCAAGCAGAAAATCAATAAAGAAACAAGAGCATTGAATGACACATTGGACCAGATGGACCTCATAGATATATACAGAACATTCCACCCTAAAACAACAGAATACTCATTCTTCTCAAGTGCACATGGAACCTTTTCCAAAATAGACCACATACTAGGTCACAAATCTGGGCTCAACTGATAGCAAAAGACTGAGATTATTCCCTGCATATTCTCAGATCACAATGCTTTGAAACTGGAGCTCAACCACAACGAAAAGTTTGGAAGGAATTCAAACACCTAGAAGCTAAAGACCACCTTGCTTAAGAATGCGTGGATCAACCAGGAGATCAAAGAAGAACTTAAACAATTCATGGAAACCAATGAGAATGAAGACACTTCGGTCCTAAACCCATGGGATACAGCAAAGGCGGTCCTAAGGGGGAAATACATAGCCATCCAAGCCTCCCTCAAAAAAATTGAAAAATCCACAATACAACAGCTGTCTCTACACCTTAAAGAACTGGAGAATCAACAAAAAATCAAACCAACTCCACACACAAGAAGGGAAATAATCAAGATTAGAGCAGAGATCAATGAGGTAGAAACTAGAGATACAGTAGAATGTATCAATGAAACTAGAAGCTGGTTTTTTGAAAGGATCAATAAGATCGATAAACTATTGGCCAAACTAATCCAAAAGAAAAGAGAGAAAGCTCAAATCAAAAAAATTATGAATGAAAAGGGAGAGATCACAACTAACACCAAGGAAATAGAAACCATCATTAGAAGTTATTATCAACATTTATATGCCAATAAGTTAAGTAATCTAGATGAAATGGATGCACTCCTGGAAAAATATAAACTCCCAAAATTGAACCAGGAATAAACTGACAACCTGAGTAGACAGATATCTAGTAACGAGATTGAAGCAGTGATCAAAAACCTCCCAAAAAACAGGAGCCCAGGACCTGACGGATTCCCTGGGGAATTCTACCAAACTTTCAAAGAAGAAATAATACCTATTATCCTGAAGCTATTTCAAAAAATTGAAGCAGAAGGAAAACTTCCAGACTCTTTTTATGAAGCCAGCATTACCCTGATCCCCAAACCAGGCAAAGACCCCACCAAAAAGGAGAATTTCAGACCAATATCACTGATGAATATGGATGCTAAGATTCTCAACAAGATCCTAGCAAATAGGATCCAACAGCACGTTAAAAAGATTATCCACCATAACTAGGTGGGATTCATACCTGGGTTAAAAGGGTGGCTCAACATTCGCAAATCAATCAATGTGATAGAACAAATCAATAAGAGAAGAGAGAAAAACCACATGGTCCTCTCAATTGATGCACAAAAAGCATTTGTCAAAATCCAGCATCTTTTCCTGATTAAAATGTTTCAAAGTATAGGGATAGAGGGAACATTCCTGAACTTCATAAAATCCATATAGGAAAAACCCACAGCAAATATCATCCTCAGTGGAAAAAAGCTCATAGCCTTCCCGTTGAGATCAGGAACATGACAAGGATGTCCACTCGCAGCACTCTTGTTCAACAGAGTATTAGAAGTCCTAGCAACAGCAGTCAGACAACAAAGAGAAATAAAATGTATCCAAATTGGCAAGGAAGAAGTCAAACTCTCTCTCTTTGCAGATGACATGATACTTTATTTGGAAAACCCAAAAGACTCCACCCTCAAACTACTAGAATTCATACAGCAATTCAACAATGTGGCAGGATACAAAGTCAGTGTACAGAAATCAGTTGCTTTCTTATACAGTAACAATGAAAGTACAGAAATGGAAATTATAGAATCCATCCATTTACTCTAGCACCAAGAACCATAAGATACCTGGGAATAAACCTAACCAAAGAGGTAAAGGATCTGTACTCGAGGAACTACAGAACACTCATGAAAGAAATTGAAGAAGACACAAAAAGATGGAAGACCATTCCATGCTCTTGGATCGGAGGAATAAACATCGTTAAAATGTCTATGCTGCCTAGAGCAATCTATACTTTTAATTCCATTCTGATCAAAACCCCACCGGTATTTTCCAAAGAGCTGGAGCAAATAATCCTAAAATTTGTATGGAATCAGAAGAGACCCCAAATGCTAAGGAAATGTTGAAAAATAAAAACAAAAATGAGGGCATCACATTACCTGATTTCAAGCTTTACTACAAAGCTGTGATCACCAAGACAGCATGGTACTGGCATCAAAACAGACACATAGACCAATGGAACAGAATAGAGAGCCCAGATATGGACCCTCAACTCTATGGTCAAATAATCTTCGACAAAGCAGGAAAAAATATACAGTGGAAAAAAGACAGGCTCTTCGATAAATGGTGCTGGGAAAATTGGACAGCTATATGTAGAAGAATGAAACTCGACCATTCTCTTACACCGTACACAAAGATAAACTCGAAATGGATAAAAGACCTCAACGTGAGACAGGAATCCATCAGGATCCTAGAGGAGAACATAGGCAGTAACCTCTTTGACATCAGCCACAGCAACTTCTTTCAAGATATGTCTCCAAAGGCAAAGGAAACAAAAGCAAAAATGAACTTTTGGGACTTCATCAAGATCAAAAGCTTCTGCTCAGCAAAGGAAACAGCCAACAAAACAAAGAGGCAACCCACAGAATGGGAGAAGATATTTGCAAATGACAGTACAGACAAAAGGTTGATATCCAGGATCCATAAAGAACTTCTCAAACTCAACATTACACAAAACAGATAATCATATCAAAAAATGGGCAGAAGATATGAACAGACACTTCTCCAATGAAGACATACAAATGGCTATCAGACACATGAAAAAATGTTCATCATCACTAGCCATAAGGAAGATTCAAATCAAAACCACACTGAGATACCACCGCACACCAGTTAGAATGGCCAAAATTAGCAAGACAGGAAACAACGTGTGTTGGAGAGGATTAGGAGAACGGGGAACCGTCTTGCACTCTTGGTGGGAATGCAAGTTGGTGCAGACACTTTGTGGAGAACAGTGTGGAGATTCCTTAAGAAATTAAAAATAGAGCTTCCCTATGACCCTACAATTGCACTACTGGGTATTTATCCCAAAGATACAGATGGAGTGAAAAGAAGGACTATCTGTACCCCAATGTTTATAGCAGCAATGGCCATGGTCGCCAAACTGTGGAAAGAACCTAAATGCCCTTCCACGGACGAATGGATAAGGAAGATGTGGTCCATATACACTACGTAGTAATATGTCTCCATCAGAAAGGATGAATACCCAACTTTTATATCAACATGGACGGGACTGGAAGAGATTATGCTGAGTGAAATAAGTCAAGCAGAGAGTCAATTATCATATGGTTTCACTTATTTGTGGAGCATAACAAATAACATGGAGGACATAGGGAGATGGACATGGATTGATGGGAGTTGAGGGAAATTGGATGGGGAGATGAACCATGAATGACTATGAACTCTGAAAAACAATCTGAGGGTTTTGAAGGGACGGGGGGTGGGAGGTTCGGGGAGTCAGGTGGTGGGTATTATGGAGGGCACGCATTGCATGGAGCACTGGGTGTGGTGCATAAACAATAAATTCTGTTATGCTGAAAAGAAATAAAAAAATTATATTCCTTAAAAAATGTGATCTGAAAATATTCAGGGAAAAATCCCAATATTTTGGTATAAGTTGAGACCTGATTTGTGAACCTGTATGTGATCTTTTCGGGAGAAAGCTCCATATGCACTCGAGAAGAAGAATGTGTATTCTGTTGCTTTAGGATGGAATGCTCTGTATATATCTGTGAGGTCCATCTGGTACAATGTATCATTCAAAGCCCTTGATTCCTTGTTGCTCTTCTGTTTAGATGATGTGTCCATTGCTGTGAATGGGTTATTGAAGTTCTCTAATATTAATGTAGATTTATCAGTGTGTCCCTTTACTTTGGTTATTAATTGGTTTATATATTGGCTGCCCCTAAATTAGGAGCATAAATATTTATAATTGTTAGATCTTCTTGTTGGGTAGACCCTTTAAATATTATATAGTGTCTGTATCTCTTACTTGTCTTTTGTTTGAAGTCTAATTTTTCTGATATGAGGTTTCTTATGCCTTTCTTTTGAGGTCTATTAGCATGGCAAATAATTCTCCAACTTTCATTTTCAGTCTTGAGGTGTCTTTAGGTATTAAACGAATCTCTTGTAGATACTATATGGATGGGTCTTGCTTTTTTATCCAATCTGATTCCCTGTGTCTTTTGATTTAGCCCATTTACATTCATAGTAACAATCGAAAGATATGAATTTAGTGCCGTTGTATTGCCTGTAATTTCCCTGTTTCTGTAGATTGCCTCTTTTTTTTTCTGATATATGTTACTCTTTTGGTCTCTTTTTGCTTACAGGGTCCCATTTAATATTTCTTGCAGGGCTGGTTTGGTGGTCACACAGTTTCAGTTTCTGTCTGTCCTGGAAGCTCTTTATCTCTCCTTCCATTCTGAATGAAAGCATTCCCAGATAAAGTATTCTTGACTGCATATTTTTCTCATTTAGTAACCTGAATATATCATGCCAGGGCTTTCTGGCCTGCCAAGTTTCTGTGGATAGGCTGATGTCAGTCTTATATCCCTACCTCTGTAGGTTAGGAATCTCTTGTCTCAAGCTGCCTTCAGGATTTTCTCTTTATCTCTGAAATTTGCAAGTTTCCCTATTTTACGTCTGTTATCAATCTATTTGTATTGATTTCAGGAGAGGTCTTCTCTACCTCTGGGACAGTAAAGCCTGTTTCCCTTCCCATGTTGGGGAAGATCTTAGTTATGATTTGCTCAAATATACCTTCTTGACCCCCCCTTCACCATCTGGCACCCCAGTAATCCTGATGTTGGTTCATTTTATGGCATCACTGATTTCTCAAAGCCTCTTCTTATGGTCTATTTGTTGTTTTTCTCTCTTTTCCTCAGATTTCTTCTTTTCCATCAACATATCTTCTATGTTACTTAATCTCTTTTCTGCCTCATTTACCCTAGCTGTGAGAGCATCCAATTTAGACTGCAACTCAGTTATAGCATTTTTAATTTCAGCCTGATTACATCTCATCTCTGTACTAAGAGATTCTTTAGTGTCTTTTATCCTTTTTCCCCCAAACCCAGCTAGTATCTTCCTAATCGGTATTCTGAATTCCATCTCTAGCATTTTACTTATATCCATGTCTATTGGGTCTGTGGCAGGGAGTATTACCTCTGGTTCTTCCTTTTGTTGTGAATTCCTCCTTCTAGTCATTTTGCTCAGAGAAAAATGGATGAACAAATGAACAGCATCAAAAATGTCAACCATGGGATGCCTGGGTGGCTCAGTTGGTTGAGCGGCTGCCTTCGGCTCAGGTCATGATCCCAGCGTCCTGGGATCGAGTCCCACATCGGGTTCCTTGCTCGGCGGGAAGCCTGCTTCTCCCTCTGCCTCTGCCTGCCTCTCTGTCGCCTGTGCTCACTCTCTCTCTCCCTCTCTCTCTGACAAATAAATAAATTTAAAAAAAATGTCAACCATGACCCAAACAAAGTACCCACTAAACAAATCTGAAGAGGTCAGTAACCAAAAAAGAAAAGAAAAAGAAAAAAAAAAGAGATAACAAAAAGGAGGGTTAGAAGGAGAATATAATCTCACAGGATGGACAAAACAGGGTCATCTACTTGGTCTTGAGTGTATTTTGGTCTGTGTGTTAGAAGACACTACATCCCAAAATTGTAAATAAAGCAAAACTTACATATATACAAAAATTGAATAAAGTGAAAGGAAGCCAAAAATGAAGACTATATCTGTAAAACGTAAATGTAAAAAATGAAAGTTAAAATATATTTAAAAACAAAGCTTTAGTAAAATTAGAAACATTGAAAAGGTTAAAAAGAAAAAGAAAGCAATGGAAAATTTTAAACTGAAATATAAATGAATTATGAGAAAAAAACCCCCCAAATTCTATATATTATTTTCCCCTAGTGCTGGAGTTTTACAATCTTGTATGTTCTGTAAAACTGATGTGCACCTGTTCCTCCAGTTGGTCTTTTGGGGGAAGAGCCTGCTGTGCTACTTCTCAGGTGCCTTTGCCTGGGCAGAGTAGCACTGCCCCTTTACAGGGATTGGACTCAGTGTTAGCTGGTCCTCTGTTTGGCTTTTATTTCCTGAATGTTTTTTGAGCGTCTTGAGAGGATCAAAATAAAAATGGTCACACCTCATCTCCAGACCCAGAGTGGAAAGATTGGGGTCCCCTTTCTTCAGTAAACCTTCAGAGATGAATGGTCTTCCTTTTTGTGTGTGTGCCAAAGTCTTCAGGATCCTGCAGTGCATGCCCACACCTATCCTCCCAGGGGAAGGTGGAGGATCCAGGGTTACTGCACTTTGTAGGGCTTTGGCACAGACATCGGTCACAGGACACTGTGTGCACCTGCTCCACCCCTCCCAGGGGAAGGACATTCTTGTCCTTTGCATGGTCCCCACACTAAGGGCAGTCACCAGAGCTCATGGCTTATGTGGCTTATGGTGAACGGAGCTGAGATCCCCCTCCCAGGCTTGCTGACCCTTAATTAGTTTCCCTGCTCTAATGCTTAGGAACTCTACTGGCTCAGGCACCCTCATTATTTCTGTGACTCTGGGGATCCTGAGACCACACTGTCCCACCTAGAATTCTGCCCCTTTTCATCACCTGAGCATCTTTCAGACATGGATGCTTTTCGGAGCAGGTTTCTAAGGGTTCTGATCTGACTCCCCAGGGCTATATCACTTTCTGGTAGCTGACCTACTGAGGGTCCCTCTCCCCATCATTTATTTTCCAATATATACTCACAGATTCACTTATCCATACCTCCTACCTTGCAGAAAGTGGTCATTTTTCTATTTGTAGTGTTCCAGACATTCTTTTTTTTTTTTTTATATCTCAGGTTGAATTCATGGGTTCAGAATGATTTAATATTTATCTAGTTAAATTCAAGGGACCAGACAAATCAAGGTTTTCTACTCTTCAGCCATCTTGCCTCCTCTTCGAGGATCACTTTAATAATGATGATCAAATCTACCATTTAACAAAACAATTGTAGAGGGAATTCAGGTTATCATCTGTAGTATAGGAGAAAGCATAGAATTTAGAAGGCCAGAGTTTGAATCCTGAATCTGCTCGTTTTCAGTTACCTTGTTAACTCTATGCCTAAGTTTTATTGTCTGTGGAATGACTGTTTTCAGAAAGAACAAATGAGAGCATGGACATGAAAACACTGCAAAATGATAACCAAGTAGGTGTTATTATTAAAATGAATAAAGACCTAACTATATGAGCTCAGTGCTAAGATTTTATGGGTTTCTGAATTTCTTTCTATTCACAACTGTGCCCTTTCAGTGAGGACATAGACCTTGGTAGGGAAAGGATCAGAAGAAGGGTCATGATCTGGGATCCAAGTGAGAAGAGAACTGAGAGGTTAAAAATAGGTTAACATGGTAACAGAGGCAACTCTTCCATATATGAATTAACAGGTTTGTTAGTACTCATTAACTAATTTAATCCTCTCAATAGTTCTATAAGATAAATAAAATTATTGCCATTTTATGTCTCTCAAAACATTCTTCTTGTTGTGCCTGGTTATCTCTGCTGGCTAAGCATCTGCCTTCAGCTCTGGTCATGATCCCAGGATCCTGGGATGGAGCCCTGCATCATAGCAATCCCTGCTCAACAGGAAGCCTACTTCTACCTCTCCCTCTGCAGCTCCCCCTGCTTATGCTCTCTTTCTTGCTCTCTTGCTCACACTTTCAAATAAATAAATAAATAAATAAATAAATAAATAAATAAATAAAGCAAGCAAGCTCAGGAACATGTACAATGGCTAATTCCAATATAGAGAAAACTATTTTCCTGCTGCTGCATTTCTTTGGGGATTGGAATTGTTCAGAGATGTATTAATAATATTTGCTTTGATAAGCTCACATCAGAAAAGGAGAAAATTCGTGGGAAATAACCCCAATTCTATCACCCCCGTGTAGCTATTTTTAGCAAAGAGATGTATTTCTGCCCAGCTTTCTTGTATCTAAATATTTTCAGAATTGAAATTATAGATGCACCATTTTGAGTCCCACTTTTAATAAATTCAACATTGTAAGTGTTCTCCCAATTTGGCACATAGTTTTCATATTCTTAATATTGATAGCTAAAGAGCATTTCAACAAGAGATTGTAGTGGACTTTTTAATACTTTTATCTATTCTTTATTAGCTCCACTTATACAGATAAGGACAATGAGGCCCAGGAAAGTCAAGCAATGTGTCAAGTGTCCATAGTTAGTGATAAAGTCACAACCAAAGCCAGATACTTGTTTTAAACACTGTTTTCTTTCCAGTAGGTCTCTCTGCATCTGTTCTATACAAAATGAAGGGATGAAAAAGTGTGAAAAATCTACATATTGTAGTGAGAAGGACAGAGGAAAGTAGTAGAGGGGAGAGATTGGGGAGAGAACAATATTTAAGGTATCCATTTGGCCAAAGTCTCTGAATTTTCATCCATAAGAGGTGCCCACATCCTCCTTAACATGCCAAAATATTTCCTTTTAGTCTATTCCATTTATCATCTAGTGTGAGAGACATGATTTGAAAAATATTATGATATCCAAATTTTGTACCAAGGGCACCTCTGTTCATTCCTCTTTTATGGAAAGAGTATTCTTGTCTTATTATTTTATGACATTAAGTCCTACTAATGTTCTTTGGCTATTCCATGCTTGTCCATTGAATTCTATGAAGTGGCTGCCCTAAAATCCCCAAATGGATAGAATTTCAGGGTCACAGAGTCCTAGTATTTAGAAATTCCAGTTCATTTTGGGGGTAGGGATGGTCAGGCTAGTGTTAGCAATGGTCAGGATCTGGATCCAAATTACTGGGTAGAACCCATTCAGAAGGAGTGGTGAGTTTGTTCAAGGATCATTTGCTCTGGCTGGGTTTGGCCAAGCCACTACTTTGTTCCAGAGACAGTGAAAATTACACAGAGAAGTAATCCTGGGTCCACTACCTCTTGCTTTAATTAAATAAAATATAATACATCTTTGCAAATAACTACTTACTCTTTGCCTAGCCCATAGGAATGAATCCCCAGCCTGGGTAGAAAAGAAACAAACTTCATATTATTCCTACTGAAAATCCTAAAACATAAGTGTTTACAGAGCTCTCTGAAACCAACCAGCTAGTTTTTACCCCTCATATTCACATGGGGAGACTGAGAAAAAGACAATAAAATTACTTGTCTAAAGCCACAGAATACATATGTCACAGAGTTAAGAATACAATTTAAATGTCCTGAATGTTGGTCCAGTACTTTCAGCATTGTACCATAGGCCCATTATTGATGAATCTAAGCTGGGTAGGTGAGTAGGCAAAAAGGAGTAAACCCTACTCTGTCTACACAATTCTTGCAGCTCTACATATATGATCACCTCTCATTGCTACAGCATATAATATTTAAATGGGTTGATTATATCTACCTCAGAGTTAGATATAATCCAGAGTCTGGATTAAATGACACAATATTTGAAAGGCATTAAAAAGAGTTTGGTAAACAATGTCAATAAAATGGTACACTAGGAAGTGTCAAGTTCTTGTCTCACCACAGAATATTGAAAAAAACAACTAGTGCCATCTAAATCAACTTTATAGGATGTCTGAAAAAACAGTAAAAGAGTGACACTAATCAAACACCCAGTCAAGAAAAATCCATTTAAAAAATTATAGAAGTGCTTTGTGGTGTTTTTACTAGTCCTTGCTTCACACTATCTCCAATATAGCAATCTTGGTCCAGAGCAAGTGACAGCTGGGTTCCCAGTTCCTGCCCTGAAACCAGAAGACAGAGTAGACTTTCAACTGTTTTAATCATTCTGGTGACTAAGAAAGGAATAATGCAAGGTGCTTATGTCTGTATTGCATAACTCAGAAAACAGGTAGGAAAAGCTGCAGGATCTGCTCATAAAAGTTACAAGTCAAACTAAAAAACTAAAGATGGTTGAGACAAGAGATTACTGTTGGAGACATATTGTAGATCATCTGACTCCTATAGGAAATGCTGGGATGAAATTCTTCAGGTAATTAATACATTCAAATTCAGCTATATATATGGGGGAATCTAGAAAACCATGAGCATGACCAAACAAGATGTCCAGAAAAATCCTGAAAATAACTTAAACTTTTACCTCAGGCTGAATCTTGAGCTGAGAGAAAGCCCAAATAAGTGGTGAAGGAGAGCTCTAGCAGAGATCTTATCTGTAAAAACTATAAGAGATGTTTCTTTCCATTTCCTTCCTTCCTTCCTTCCTTCCTTCCTTCCTTCCTTCCTTCCTTCCTTCCTTCCTTCTTTCCCCTCTCTCCCTCTCTCTCTCTCTCTTTCTTTCCTTCTTTCCTTCTTTCTCTCTTTTTTCCCTTGATTTCAAGGAAATCTCTGTCAAAACAGGAGCATAGATGAGCTAAAAGTACAGAAACTTTAGTGATCACACATGATGAAGAATAATCTTTGCAAACATACTTTGGAAAATATCAAAAGAAGTGGATCACTATACTTTTAACAATGGAAAAAAACAGCAAATATTGAGGAAACATGGGAAGCTGATTTCCATTGTTACCACATTATAATAGTCAAATACCCAATTTCAAAAACAAAATAAAATTACAACGTATGAAAAGAAAGAGAAAAACATGACTCCTACAAATAAACAAATAAATTGATAGAAAATATCCACGAGAAAGTCCAGATAGTTTATTTACTGGACAAACACTTTAAAAAATTGTCTTAAGGGGAGACAAGATGGCGGGAAACTAGGAGGATGCTCTGGTTCAACCTGTCCCCTAAAGTGAGCTGATGACCTACCAAGGAACTCCGATCACTCATGAAATCAGCCTGAGATCAAAATTCTACTCGTCAGCATCTCTACGGGGGCAGAAGACGCCAGTGGGCAGGTAAAGCCCAGCGGGAACACCAGACTGGTATCAGAAGATAAACAAAAGGGGGAGGAAGCCACCAGAGGAGATGCACTGGGAAGTAATACCCCAATACAAGAGTCCCCTAAGACTGGGGACCAGCATTAACTTGAAGACTGATAAAAAGCACTCAAAAAGAGAAAAGATCTTAGGGTGAAATTGTGGGAATTGGAACTGTTAGGGACAGGGGCTTAAGTCCCACACGGAGGGCAGATAGCCCTGGCGCTGAGCCAGAGAGAGTGCAGCGGAGAAACCAGGTCCTGGTCCCTGAGCTGCGAGGAGACCTCCTAAGGGCGCTTGCCGTGTGGCAGGGTCTGGGACCCTCCCGGAGCAGAAAGAGACTTTTGCAGTCCCCACGCGTGTGCCTCGCCGCGCTAGCAGAGCCTGAGACGCGCTCCACCCCCTCCCCTGAGAGAGGCGCGCAGGCACCAGCGGGGGGATCTTTAGGACCCAGAAAGTCTGATCGCTCTCAGCTCCGGCCAGCAGGAAAATCTCTGTGTGCCTTCCCTGCTTGGAACCTCTCTGGCGGTCTGGAGCTGCCCAGACAGCTGCAGCTTGTGGTTTTGAGTACAAGCAGGACACACAGGTGTCCCCAGAGATCGCGGCTGGGAACCTGCTCTGCAGCACCCAGAGGGGAACGGACTGGGGCTTCTCTCTGGGAGGGAGGTCTGGGTGCAGTTTGCTGTCCTCTAAACCTCCAAGAACCATCGGGAGCTGACAAGGGGAGAGAAAACAAAGGAACAGACATAAAAACCTCCAGAGAACAAAAGCCTAAAGGCCCGGTTTCCTCAGAGCCCAACCCCTGGAGGGGGGCGGGAGGACTTAACTCAGGAAACACCGCCTGAAAACCCACGCGGCAGGCCCCTCCCCCAGAAAGCCAACCCCCTGAGAAGACAACAATCACTACTACTTCATAGATACGTTTAATTCTTAATTCGTTCCCATTATTCTGGTTCATTTAAAAATTTTTTTTAATCTTTTTTATTTTGTTAAATAGATTTTTTTAGCCTATTTACCATCACAGTGAGACGTCCAGTACATCAAATTCCATAATAACCTTCTAACCTGAATTTTTTGATGCATATACCCATGTTTTTCTTTTGCTTTTCTATTTTTTATATTTTTTTAAAATTTCACTTTAGTTTAGATCATTCTTTTCTTTACTTTTATTTGCTAATACTCATATAGAGTTAAAATTCAAGGTTATCCCCTTTCCCCAATCAATGCTACCCCTATAGGTAAACCAGTTTTTAATCCCCTGATATCTTAGGAAAGTTGTATCCCTTAAAAAAGATATCAAGATACATCCAGGAAGAAGCAAAATAACCTTCCTCGCCCACATTGAGAATTTACAACCACTCTCCCATCTTTTTCTCCTACCAGTATTTTTGTATACTTGTGTTTGTCCTGGTAGTCTATAAATCTTATACTTAGGGTTCTTTTTGA
>PISX010033571.1:0-14867 GCA_004024625.1 Mellivora capensis | reverse complement strand
ACTCAGCAAGGAGCCTGCTTCTCCCTGTGCCTGTCACTCCCCCGACTTGTGCTTTCTCTCTCTGACAATTAAATCTTTAAAATAACCCATTTATAGTTAGAGAAAGAGAGTGAGAGCGCACAGCAGGGGAAGAAGCAGAGTGAGGAGAGGAGAGAGAGAATCTCAAGCAGACTCTCTGCTGACCATGGAGCCCAATGCAGGGCTCGATCTAATGACTCCAAGATCAAGACCTGAGCTGAAATCAAGAGTCAGACACTCAGTCAACTGAGCCACCCAGACAACCCTCTGGAGACGTTTTTAATGGATATGTAATCAGTCACGTGGATACATATTTTATAAACCTTTCTCCTTACTTTTCCAAATTTTGTTAAATTATGCAATTTTCTGGAGGAAGATTTTTCTTTTTCTTTTAAAAAAATATTTAATTTATTTATTTGCCAGAGAGAGAGAAAGGGAGAGCACAAGCAGAGAGAGCTGAAGGCAGACGCTTAATTGACTGAGCTACTCAGGCACCCCTGGAAGAAATTTTCTTGCCTTTTCTAGGTGTCAGTGAAAAAATTTTCAATTGATAGACTTTTACACCTTGTTAGAGCACTACTAGTGATATACCTTATTAATTTATCTATTCACTGATTCATTTAGTAAACATTTTTGAGAACTAATCACATGCCAGGCAGAACTCAAGGACATGCAAAAAGTTGACCACCTAGTGTAAGAGGTAAGAGGTAATGATAATACAGTGTGATGAATGCCATGATAGAGGAGGATATAGAATCCTATGGGAGCTAATAGCAGGACATCTGTTTTAATTTGAGGTATGGAGGTGGGTAGAAATCTTCTAAGTCTGACCAGAGGAGGTGAAACTTAAGCTGGGTCTTAGGGACTCATGATAATAAGGTAGTCAAAATTGAGGGTGAGCAGGGAGGGCTTTTAGGTAGAGGGAACAGCACATGCAAAGACATGGAAGCATGTCCAGTTTAGGAAGCTTTAATATTCATATTAAAAATGGCTTCAGTGAATGGTGCATGTGAGGGAGTGGCAAGAGTGGAAACTACATAAAAGGGCAGATGTAATTTCTTAAAGGGCCCTGGATAGTCTCAAGGCTGAGGTGTAAACAAAAGGCAAAGTCATCGAGGAACATGTTTCTAGCTCTGATTCTCATTTATACATCAGCATTTCTCAAATTAATAGCTCTCACTCAGACCTCACCTTTAAGCTCCAGATCTATATATTCAACTGCCTAGTTGGCCTCTCTAGAATATATCAAGAATGTAAGCTCCGTGAGAGCAAGTATTCCATTGCTTTTGTCCTAACCTGTGTCTGCATTGCCCTGAAGAGTGCCTGGCAATAATTTTTTGAATAACTAAATATATGGATGATTCTTTAATATATCTCTCAGATATATCTCAAACTACATATAAATTAAATTCATGATCATCCGCCTCTAACCTGACCCTCTTCTGACACTTCCTATTTCAATGGTTGGTACCTTTTATTTAGTTTCACAAGCCAGGAATATGGGTGTATCTCTGGCAAAGCTGTCTTTCTTGCCTTCCATATTCATTTAATCACCAGGACATTGAAAATTTTTTTAAAAGATTTTATTTATTTGCCAGAGATAGAGTACACACAAGCAGGCAGAGAGACAGGCAGAGGTAGCTAGAGAAGCAGGCTTCCTGCCGAGCAAGGAGCCCGATGTGGGACTCGATCCCAGGACCCTGGAATCATGACCTGAGCCGAAGGCAGCGGCTCAACCAACTGAGCCACCCAGGCGTCCCAGGACATTGAATTTTTGACACATTTCCTTATGTGTCTAATTCTCTCCCTCCCTATTGCTCCCTTCGAAGCTATTATCATCTCTCTTCTAGTCCTCTACAGTACTAGTAAACTCTAATGTACTCTTGTCCTTTTCAATCTATTCTTTGTGCTGCTCTGGGAGCCAATCCCACAGAATCAGATTCTAATATTCCTGTTTGAAACCAATTGTTCTTAGGATAAACAAAATTCTTAGCATTGTGTACAAGAGTATGTGTGCTCTGGCCTGTGTCACAACTCATTCCCCTTTTTTGGATTTATTGTGCTCTAGTCACATTGAATTTAACATTTTTCCAACAGACCTTGCTTTCTCCTGCCTCGTCTCTTCTGTATAATTAGTAGCTTTTAGTACATACTATAAAATGGAATGTCTATTGTTAGAGAATTAAATGTATCTATACTTTTGAGTAGATATTTATAACCCTAAAAGGGCAATGTTCTGTGCAGCATTCTTTTCTTGAAAAGTAAACTATCTGAATTATTGCAAATAAGCACAAGCATTTTAAGGTATAATTTGTTCCTCTTTCAATTTATTTTGCACATCTCAACTTTCCCACAAGTCAGTTATAAAACAAATATCCATGAGCTACATTTATTCTTATTTTAAAGTAAAAAAAATCTTCTGTTGTAGATTTAAACCATTCAATTTTTTTAAAAAGATTTATTTATTTGTGAGAGAGATGGGGTGTGTGAACTGGATTGGGGGGAAGGAAAGGAGGGGCAGAAGGAGAGGGAAAGAGAGAATCTTCAGCAGACTCTGCTGAGCTCAAAGCCCCATGTGGGGCTTGATTTCAGGATCTAGAGATCATGGCCTCAGCTGAAATCAAGAGTCCCATGCTTACGGCGAGGATGTGGAGAAAGGGGAACCCTCCTACACTGTTGGTGGGAATGCAAGCTGGTGCAGCCACTCTGGAAAACAACATGGAGGTTCCTCAAAAAGTTGAAAATAGAGCTACCCTATGACCCAGCAATTGCACTACTGGGTATTTACCCTAAAGATACAAATGTAGTGATCCGAAGGGGCATGTGCACCCGAATGTTTATAACAATATCCACAGTAGCCAACCTGTGAAAAAACCAAGATGTCCATCGACAGATGAATGGATGAAGAAGATGTGGTATATACATAAAACGGAATACTATGCAGCCATCAAAAGAAATGAAATTTTGCCATTTGCAACAATGTGGATGGAACTAGAGGGTATTATGCTTGGCGAAATAATCAGAGAAAGACAATTATCATATGATCTGATATGAGGAATTTGAGAGGCAGGGCGGGGGTTGTGGCGGGTAGGAAAGGAATAAATGAAACAAGATGGGATTGGGAGAGAGACCAACCATAAGAGACACTTAATCTCACAAAACAAACTGAGGGTTGCTGGGGGTTGGGGGAAGTAGGGAGAGGGTGGTTGAGTTATGGACATTGGGGAGGGTGTGTGGTATGGTGAGTGCTGTGAAGTGTGTAAACCTGGCGATTCACAGACCTGTACCCCTGGGGCTAATAATAAATTATATGTTAATAAAAACAATTAAAAAAAATCCCATGCCTAACTTACTGAACTACCCATGTACCCCTAAGCCATTCTATTTTTAGCAGCATTTAAAAGATGCTGCAGTATTGGGGCACCTGGGTGGCTCAGTGGGTTAAAGCCTCTGCCTTTGGCTCAGGTCATGATCTCGGGGTCCTGGGATCGAGCCCCACATCGGGCTCTCTGCTCAGTGGGGAGCCTGCTTACTCCTCTCTCTCTGCTTGCCTCTCTGCCTACTTGTGATCTCTGTCAAATGAATAATAATAAAAAAAAAAGATGCTGCAGTATTGACACAAGGAGGAAATGCCTTAAAAAACAAAACTTTAGGTTTTATATGAAAGAAGTGACTTAATCAGTTTTAAGTGGAGATAGTTGTCATTTATTTTTTTTTAATTATTTATTTTTATGAGAAATAAAAAAAGAGAAAGAGCACAAGCAGGGGGAGTGGCAGAGGGAGAGGGAGAAGCAGACTCTCCGCTGAGCAGGGGGCCTGATGTAGGATTTGATCCCAGGACTGCAGAACTACAACCTGAGCGGGAGGCAGATGCTCAACCAACTGAGCCACCCAGGTGCCTGACAGTTTGTCATTTCTTGAGAGACTTAAAACCAACTTCCGTCATTACAAATAAAAGAAATCTCGAATTGTCTCACAAGCACTAAAGCAGAGTTGTTTCACTAAACTAACTTATTGTTCTTAATTGTGAGTACTTGGAAGAGGTTATTGTTTGGTTTTGTATGGTAATTTTTATTGTGTATTTGGTATTTGATGTTTTTAGTAATTAAAGTGTTTATAGAATATATTATATCCTGTTATGTAAAATAAGAAATTGGTTTGCTCATTTGCAGTTCAAATTGTATTCAAATTGTATTAATCATATGTAAAACTTAAGCAGCAATATACCATATAATATATACTCATGACTTATTTTTCTTTAATTTTTTTCTTTTAGCACTAAAGATATAACTTTACAGAATGCAATCAAGTGATGGCTTTTTCTTTAGAATTTGAATATGGAGGCCACAGGAACAGATGAAGTTGACAAGTTAAAAACTAAATTTGTATCTGCTTGGAACAACATGAAATATAGTAAGTATCATTTGAAAATTGTATAAATCGAAAGAAATATTTGAAGACATGTATCATCTGCCTTATTAAGTCACTCACAATTGCTTAAGTTTCTCTTGAATGAATATAAACATTGAATTTTGAAAACTATGGACACTGATTTTTTAAAAATTGAGATATAAAAACATTTACCCTTTTATGATTCAGTGGTTTTTAATATATTTTAAGATTGTGCAACCATCATCAATATCTAATTCCAGAACATCTTTTCACCCCCAAAAGTAATCCTGGACCCATTAGCAGCTCCCTACTTCTCTCCAGCCCCTGGGAACCACCAGTCTATTTTCTGTCTCTATGGGTTTGGGTATTGTGGGCATTTCATATAAATGGAATCATACAACTTGTGGCCTTTTGTGTCTGGCTCCTTTCATTTAGCATAATGTTTTTGAAATTCATCCATATTGTAGCATGTATGTATTCCTTTCATTCCTTTATGTGACTGAATAATATTTCATTGTATGGCCATACCACATTTTCTTTACTTACTAGTTGATGGACATTTGGGTTGTTTTTGACTTCTTGTCTAATATGAATAGTGCTGCTGTGAACATTGTATGAGTTTTTGTGTGAATATATCTTTTCGGTTCTCTTGGGTATATACTTAGGAGTAGAATTGCTAGATCATATGTTAACTCTAAGTTGGACTCTGAGTAACTATCAAGCTGTTTCTCAAAGTGGCTGCACCATTTTACATTCCCATTAGCAGTGTTCGAAGTTCTGAATTTCTCTGCATCCTAACCAACACTTTCTATTGTCCATCCTTTTTTTAAATTAAGTCTTTTATTTATTTAAGTAAATTCTAAATCCAGTGTGAGGCTCAAACTCACAAACCGGAGATCAGGAGTTGCATGCTCTTCTGATTGAGCCAGCCAAGTACCCCATATTGTCCATGTTTTTAAAAAAATTTTAAAAGATTTATTTTAGAGAGAGAGCATGAGTGGTAGGAGCAGAGGGCGAAGGAGAGAGAATCTCCAGCAGACTCTGTGCTGAGCACAGAGCCTGACACAGGGCTTGATTTTACAACCCTGAGATCGTGTCCCCAACCAAAACCAAGAATAGGATGCTCAACTGACTGAGCCACCTAGGCTCCCTGTAATTGGGTTATCTGTCTTTTTATTATTGAGTTATAAGTGTTCTTTGTATATTTTAGATACAAATACCTTAGGAAATAAATGTATGGTTTGTAAATATTTCCTTCCATTTTGGGGTGATCTTTTCACTTTTTTGATAGTGTCCACTGAAGCACAAAACTTTCAAATTTTGATGAAATCCAATTTATATATTTTTTTTCTTTGGTTGTTTGTGCTTTTGATATCATATTTAAGAAACTATTGCTTAAATCAGGATCATGAAGATTTGTACCTATGTTTTTTTTAAGAATTTTATTATTTTAGCTCTTATATTTAGTTCTGTGTTCCATTTTGAGTTAATTTTTGCCTGTGATGTGAGTTATAAGTCGAATTCATTTTTGTATATGGCTATTTAGTTTTTGAAAAGACTATTCTTTCTCTTTTGAATGATCTTGATACTCTTGTCTGAAATCAGTTGACCATAGATGTAGATTTAATTTACATGACATTATGAGGTATGTAAACTTCACTTCCTTTTTAAAATAGTAATAAGTAGAGGCACCTGGGTGGCTCAGTGGGTTAAAGCCTCTGCTTTCAGCTCAGGTCATGATCTCAGGGTCCTGGGATCGAGCCCTGCATCAGGCTCTCTGCTCAGTGGGGACCCTGCTTCTCCCCCCTCTCTCTGCTTCCCTCTCTGACTACTTGTGATCTCTGTCTGTCAAATAAATAAAATCTTAAAAAAAAAAGAAATTGAGAACACTTTTTTTTTAAAGATTTATTTATTTGTCAGAGAGAGAGAGAGGGAGAACACAAGCAGGCAGAGCAGCAGGCAGAGGCAGAGAGAGAAGCAGGCTCCCCGCTGAGCAAGGAGCCCAATACGGGACTCGATCCCAGCACCCTGGGATCATGACCTGAGCCGAAGGCAGCAGCTTAACCAATTGAGCCACCCAGGCGTCCCGAAATTGAGAAAACGTTTAAAAAAATAGTAATAAGTAAACCATCCTTCTGTGTGTTTCTGATCCTCCAGAAGATCATTGTCATCTGTTATTTCTATGTTCTTTGGCTTGTTTGCATCTTTTAAAGCCTTGTGATTTTCAAGTTGCTGACTTAATGGACTATAGGTTTTTTTATAGTATTCTGTTTATGGTAGCTAGGCTCCAAAGATGGTCCTTAGTAAGGATCTTTAATCATTTTTTTAATATAAATTTTAATTTAATTTAATTTTAATATAAATTTTAATATAAATATATATTAATATATATTAATATAATATATATATTAAAAATGATTAAAGATCCTTACTAAGGACCATCTTTGGAGCCTAGCTACCATAATATATATATATATATATATATATATATATATATATATGAAAGAGAAAGAAAGAGAAAAGAGAAAGAATATATATATATAAATATATATATAAATTTATATATATATAAAATAAATTTAAAAATTTATTTTTTCGTTGAGTCTGGGCTGGCCTATGCTTTATATTAACCAATAGAATGAGACAGAAGTAAGGTTCTGTCAATTCTAGGGCTGGTCAATAAGAGGCAACTTCTGCCTGCTCTGTTTTGGAGCTCTGAAGTGTTATGTAACCAGCTTAGATATTCAGTTGGAGAAATCACACGGAGAGGCCACATGAAGAAGAAAGGCCCTGAGACTATATTAGAGAGAAAGCATTAGCCAATGCAGTGTCTCAGTTGAGCCTCTCCATCTGATTTTTATGACATTAGAGACTCCAAGCATGACCAGTGGGAGAACTGCTCAATTGTCAACCCACAGAGTCAACCCACAGAACCGTGTGATATAAGAAAAAAAGTTGTTTCAAATTATTACATTTGGAGTGGTTTGTTAAACAGGAACAAATAACTGAAACACTGTTCTAGTTTATCTCTTAATTTCTTTTTGTAATTGAGAGAAAAGTAACATAAAGTGAGATGAACAGATCATAAGTATACAATTTGCAGAGTATGATACATGTTTATATCTATGAAACTAGCAATTTAATTGATATATACAAAATTTCCGTCACCCCAGAAAATTTCTTCATTCTTCCTTCTGGTCAATGCTCATCCCTCATAGACAGTAACTACCTTGTGTCAACTTGTTTAATGGCTTTTTGGCCAAATTTACTTACTTTCTTAATTTATTTAGTTTTATTTAATTAGTTTTTATTTAGAAATCATAATGACATTTAATATGTCTCTGTCCCACCTCTTTGCTGCTATAAATTGAGATTTAGAGGTAAAAAGTGGGGGAAATTGAAGAATAAAATAAAAATATATACTTGAGTATAGAGAATTCTGGTGAATATATATTTTTCAATATGTGTAAGAACTTATTCATATCATACCTCTTACTCATGGCTCTTTCCTATGCTCCAGGCTCTGTTATCCTATACTTCTATGGATTTTACATCCTTCATTTTTCCATCTCTGTGTGCCAGAGAGTCCTGGTTCAGCATCAACAAGCTAGGGTAGAGATTGTGGTACATTGCTTACAATGCTTTTAAAAAGAGGAAATGAAAATTGGTCAGCTAAAACTAGAAAAAAAAAAAAAAAGAGAACTTAAACTAGTCACTTGGCATACTGGTTTAATTCAGCTCTGACATGCCTGTGAAAAAAACAGAGGAAAATGGCTGGGCCTTATCAGAAGTCCTGAGTCATCTTTATGTACCTAGCATCATGGAGTATTGAAGTCAGTCTATTATGAGGGTTAGGTCCTGCCAGGATTTGCACAGGAAATACAAAAGTAAGAGTATGTACCATATGAATGATGGTTGAGCTTTAAAGCACTGTAAATCTGTGCTCATGTAAAATGTGGATCCTTGCAGTGCCCAGGCTCTAAGAAACTAGATTCAGAACTTCTGTTTTCTTGAGGAAGGACTGGTAACTTTTAAGAGGGTTAGGCAGAGGTTAAAGCATAGAAGTTCCTCCTTAAAGATTATTTCCTTTTATTTGAGGTTTTTGTGAAGTTCTTCAAATTTGCCTTAGAAATGCTGTTGGAGGGGAGGGAGTTATTAGTATTTTGGGGATTAGAATTATTTCGGTACAGTACTAATAATATATCTAAGACATAATGTTTGTAAAGTACCTGGTCTAGTTCCTGGTACACAGTAAGTGGCCAGTGAATACTAATTTCCCATTAGAGTTCAGAGAAGAACATCAAAGCCAAGTGAGAAAAGGAAAAAATGGCTTAGAAGTGCATCCAAGAGCCAGAAGTAGGATTTAGATGATAGGCTGATATTGAGGACATTTTTGTCATGGTAGTGTGACCCAGATAGCAAGCCCCACTTTAAGTATAGGTGAAGAGTAGTGGTAAAGATGGCTATAATGGTAATTTGTATCATATTTTGGAAACTCTTTAGTATTACTGAGAAGTTCACAATAAATCTGTTAAGTAATGAGTCACTGAGGATGGTTTTTGGGCTGAAGAGTTACCTAATCAAAACTGAGCCACAGGGAGATTAATATGGCAGTGACATGTGGCATATGCTAGAGTGAAGAAAGACTGATGGCACAGAAATCATTCTGGAGAGTACTGCAGTAATCCAGGCTGCAGGGAAACTTGATTCCTGGGTTTGATTTTCCATTCTTTTCTCCAGCAAATGAAAATACTTGCATCATCTTTATTGGGAATACATATTTTTATTTGTTTTTTTAATTTATTTGTTTTACGGCATGAGTACTTTCATGAGACTTACTGATTTTAAATTTTCTTTTTTTAAAAATTTAATTTTTTTAAAGATTTTTTAAAAAAAATTATTTATTTGACAGAGAGAGGTCACAAGTAGGCAGAGAGACAGGCAGAGAGAGAGAGAGAGGGAAGCAGGCTCCCTGGTGAGCAGAGAGCCCCATGCGGAACTCGATCCCAGGACCCTGAGATCATGACCTGAGCCGAAGGCAACGGCTTAACCCACTGAGCCACCCAGGCACCTGATTTTAAATTTTCTATCAGTTCTTCAATATAAATGGCAGATAGTCTACCTAAGAGTAGACCTAAGTTGGGCAACCCTCTTGGGTCCCCTCCCTCTTCAGGAGCTTTTTTTTCTTTTTTAAAGATTTTTTATTTATTTGACAGAGAGATCACAAGTAGGCAGAGAGGCAGGCAGAGAGAGAGAGGAGGAAGCAAGTTCCCTGCCAAGCAGAGAGCCTGATGTGGGACTCGATCCCAGGACCCTGAGATCATGACCTGAGCCAAAGGAGAGGCTTAACCCACTGAGCCACGCAGGCGCCCGTCAGGAGATTTTCTATTCAGTAAACTTTACTATCGCTCAATAAACTTTGCTTTGCTGGCCAAAAAAAAGCAGACCTAAGTCTGTGGACTCCCAATTTCAGATTCTCTCTTTTTATATGCTCTTGCATTTTAGAAGTGGCTCTTATGGCTACCATTAGCAGTCAGGAATTTCATATACTTGGGAATATTCAGGAATGTAATGGACAGGTGTTTTTTGTTTTTTTTTTCAGGAAATCGAGAACTACTAATGGTACCATAAAAAACCAAGAGGAGGGGCACCTGGATGGCTCAGTTGGTTGAGCAACAGACTCTTGGTTTCAGCTCAGGTCATGCTTTCAGGGTCATGGGAAAAAAAACAACCCAAGAGGATACCACCTTTTAGACACATACAGTTTAGTAGGAAGAAAATTGGAAGGATATCTGAAAGCTTTATTTACTATTTCAGAGATCTTCAGGTGGCTGACATGATGGGGTTATAACATTTCCCCAGGAAACTTCAATACACATTTATCAAAAGCACTAGTGTATTTTGTTACCTTGTCCCTAAATTACTCCATTGGAATACTCAATTTCTTTAAATATTTTAATTATCTAAGATGGAAGGAAATACAAGAAACTGGTAATATTTGTTGCATTTGGGAAAAGAGATTGATGTCAGAGAAACTGGAGTAGAATTTGTACTTTTAAGTTTTATACCATAAGAACATTGTGACCTGTTTGAAAAGAAATTAAAATTAAATTCTTTTCTTTCTATGTCCTTTTTGTGGATAGAATGTTTAAAATACTTGACTATATTTGAATGTCACATAAGTGGCCTGTATTTTCAGTTCATTGTCCATATATTTTGCTGTTCTTGCAAAAGAATGTGTGTCCGTAGTTGAAAATTAGTTATTTGAAATTAAGAAAAAGGAAATGCTGCTAGACTCTTAGTCTGAAATCCTTCAATTGCAAAACAACTTTTCTCTTTTCTTGTTTAGGTTGGGTGTTGAGAACAAAAACATATTTTAGTAGAAATTCCCCTGTATTATTTCTTGGAAAGTGTTACCATTTTAAATATGAAGGTAAGTGCTAAATTTGTAATCCATTTAAAAATCTTTGTAGAAATTCATTGTGTAACTGTTTTCATTGTTTTATTTCCAGATTAATCTACTTTTGACATATTTCTTTTTGTTTCTTACTTATACTTTTTTTATTGTAGTAAAATACATGTAACATAAAATGTACCTTCTTAATAACTTTTAAGTGTACAGTTCAGTAGTATTAAATACATTTATAAGGTTGTGCTAATAACATCATCACCACTTATCTCCAGAACTTTCGATCTTGTAAACTGAAACTTGACCCATTAAAAAATAGCTCCCTGGGGCGCCTGGGTGGCTCAGTGGTTTAGCCTCTGCCTTCGGCTCAGGTCATGATCCCAGGGTCCTGGGATCGAGCCCCACATCGGGCTCTCTGCTCAGCAGGGAGCCTGCTTCCTTCTCTCTCTGTCTGCCTCTCTGCCTACTTGTGATCTCTTTCTGTCAAATAAATAAATAAAATCTTTTGAAAAAAAATAGCTCCCCAACCTTTTCTTTCCCTCAGCCCCTGGCAACCACCATGCTACTTTTTATGCCTGTGATTTGGCATATTTCTTTTAAGAACCTGTATTTTATGTAACACAAAATATATTGCCATATGGTTTGGGTTTCTATTGAACTCCTTGAGGATGAAAATCATGGCCTCTTTTGTTATATCCCTCATAGTTTTGGACTTATGATAGTGTGAATGCTAAGTAAATATTATTTGAATTGATATCCTAATATCCCTATCAAGTTCTTGGATAGCTTTAAAGTATAGCTAATAATTAAAAGTAGCACCTTAGTTAACCTAATAATGGTAGATTTTCCAGTTCTTTTTTTTTTTTAAGATTTTATTTATTTATTTGACAGACAGAGATCACAAGTAGGCAGAGAAGCAGGCAGAGAGAGAGAGGAGGAAGCAGGCTCCCTGCTGAGCAGAGAGCCCGATGCGGGGCTTGATCCCAGGACCCTGAGATCATGACCTGAGCTGAAAGCAGAGGCTTTAACCCACTGAGCCACCCAGGTGCCCTGATTTTCCAATTCTTAAGGATGCTCCAATTTCTGAAATTAATTGACCTTATTTGATATTTTTAAGTTTCCACATATACTCGTCCTCTTAATAATGATATATTTTCTTTTAGTAATTATCATATATTTTCTTTTAATAATTTATGTCACTTAATGAGTGCCTTCTATGTGTCAGGCATCATGCTAAGCCCTTTGTGAAATGTCTTTTATTCTTACGAAAGCCTACAACGTTGATTCAAATATCCTTACCTTATGAGTATGGAAACAGGAGCTTAGAGAAGTTAAGTCATTTGTCCAAAGTCACACAGGTATTAAATGGCAGAGCTAAAATTTAAACCAAGACTATGTCTCACTTTATGACAGATTTTTTTTCTACTATATGTCTTTGCTTGGTATTGTGTGTATGAGTGTGTGTACGAGTGAGAGAGAGAGAGAGAGGGAGAGTAGAGAAAGAGAGAATGTATGTGAGAGTATGTCATTATCAAGGCCATTATTTTTGGTTGACCTACTTTGGCATATCATTTATCAGCAATTTTCTAAAACCTTATAAATGTTTTGTAATAATAACAGCTACCATCTTTTATTATGTGCTAGAAAGCATATTAAGTAATTTACATGTTTAACTGATTGAATCCTCACAGCATTCTTGAAGGATGAATAAGAAGGTGATGGACAAAGAAGGGATGCATTTTAGTAAATAGAATGGCACAAGATATTAGTATATTTCAGAAACAGAGATGTCTAGTGTAGATATGGTGGGAAAGGATTCTGAAAATAATCAAATTATGGAAGGGTTCTTGAATGCTATACTAAAAAGTTATATCATTTGTTTATAGGTAGAGGAAAATATGGGCTTTGGGGTCAGACATAAGTGCTTTGAATTTGCCTCTTTTTACTAATTATTTGTTACTTTAGGCAAATTATTTATTCTTCCTAAGTATTAAGGATAACTGTTTCATAAGAGTTTAGTGATGTGCCTGATACATATGAGCATCCTAAATAGTATTATTATTCATGATATAGGAAATTGGAGAAAAAGTTATTAAAATTTTTAAAATTAAATTAAAAAAATTTTTTTTAGGTCTTTTAAATTCATTTATTTGACAGAGATCACAGGTAGGCAGAGAGACAGGCAGAGAGAGAGGAGGAGGAAGCAGGCTCTCCCCGATGAGCAGAGAGCCCGATGCAGGGCTCGATCCCAGAACCCTGGGATCATGACCTGAGCCGAAGGCAGAGGCTTTAACCCACTGAGCCACCCAGGCGCCCCTAAATAAAAAACTTTTAAAGTAATCTCTGCACTCAATGTGGGGCTTGAACTCATGACCCCAAGATCAAGAGTCTCATGCTGTACTGACTAAGCCAGCCAGGCACCCTTTATTAGAATTTTTTTTTTTTTAAGGATAGCATTATAGATTTTTTTGGAAGAAATACTTTGAACAGATCCTTGTAGTGGGTTCTTGGAGGCCCTCAACTCAAGAGACAAAAAGAAAATAATGTAGGAGGTATGAATGAGACAAATAGAAGACTATACTTGACTCTTGAACAATGGGTTTGAATTACACAGGTCCACTTATATGTGGATTTCTGCAATAAGTACAGTACGGTACTGTAGATGTATTTTCTCTTCCTTGTGGTCTTCTTAATATTTCTTTTTCTCTAGCTTGTTGTAAAAATGGAGTATATACTACATATACAAATATTTGTTAATTGACTATGTTATCAGGTAAGGCTTCTGATCAGCAGTAAGCTATGAGTAGTTCAAGTGTTCAGGGACTCAAAGTTATACATGGACTACAGGGTTGGTATTGGAGCCCCTAATGCCACATTGTTCAAGAATTAACTGTATTTTGCTTTGGTTTAGGAGTGGTGACAGAGAGAAGGAGAAAAGTGTGGGGATCTGCAGGGAGAAAGGAGAGGACCTAGAAAGGTGGTAAGAGGCTGCATGTCCATTGAGACGTTCCCTGTTGACATCCTCTGATCTTTAAGTAAAGTCGAGTTAGCTTATGAAGTGCTTGGTCTAAGAGGAGTTCTTTTGGAAAGGGGATAAATTTGACATGTGGAATGAAGAAGACAACTCGTAGTAGCTGGACACAGGGAGGACCATTAAAGCTAAAGCTATGGAGAATTAGCAGAAATCTTGGAGGCTAGGTTTGGACTCTTACAGGTCACAGAATTTTTGGCATGAGCAAGTTGTCTACATTTTCAGAGAGATAGAGAGTGTGGTGACCAGTTGGCTTCCTAATTACAGTGATTACTATTTTATTAGATTTTTGAGAAACAAAATGCCAAATTTCATATAATTCTTTTCAGTGATTATATATTGAGAATGTACTGGTTAGGACATTGATCTTGCCCAGAAGGAGCACATAATAGTCATAACTAATACATGCTTTGGAAGAATAACTGATAGAAGAATGATTGGAAGTCAATTAACAGGCAAGATACAGTGACTCTGATATAGGGTAGTGGAAATGGAAAGAAGGGGATGGATTTGAGATATTTTAAGAGAGTATCAACAGCATTTAACATGATTGGATTTAGTAACATGAGAGACAGAAGATAAAGACGACCTTGGATGATAGGTAGTATTAGTAACCAAATGTGCTATACTAAAGGAAGCATGGGTTCGAGGGTACATGTAGTGTTTGAAATACACTATTTAGAAATGAACAGTCTGAGTGAAGTAGGCTGTTTAGAATTTATTTGTATTTATTTTCAAAGAGGTGGCCTTTGAGGCCAATGGGTAAGGTCATATTGATGGAAAGTATAGGCAGAGAACATCCATCTTGAAGGAAATCCTGATGAGGAAGAATTAGTGAATGAAATTATGAAGGAATAGGCAATATATAGGACAAAACCCCACAATGGTATATTATCAAAGACCAAAGGAAAGAGATTTTCAGGGAGAAAGAGTTGGACAAAATGTTTAATGCTCAAAAGAGGTTGAGTAGGAAATAGCCTCAGTAGAGGCTCTAGTATTTAATTGCTGATGACTTTT
>PISX010033570.1:0-14938 GCA_004024625.1 Mellivora capensis | reverse complement strand
AATCCGCTCGGTTTCGCTTTCGGGAGCTTTTGTTCCCTGAGCGCTTTCTGTAGAGTTCCGGAGGACGGGAATGAAAATGGCAGCCTCCCAGTCTCTGGGCCGGAAGAGCTGAGATTCGGGGCTCCACTCCTCTGAGAAAAGCCCCGGCTACTCCCATCTCCCTCGCCTCTGGCCGCGCTCCAAGCTCACCCAGCCTGCGACTGGTTCAAGGTAACCCCGAGCTGAGAGCTCACTCCTCGGCTCTGTCTCTGTGGCTGGCTTCCCGCTCCGATACCTGCTAGCTCTGCGACACTCAGACACCCCCGATCCTTCTGTGACCCTGCGGGACCTGGGGCCACGCTGACCCCGCGTGGGCTTCACCCCAGTTTAGCCTCTGGAGCGATGTCCCTCTGTGGAGCAGACTTTTAAAAGTCCCCATTTAGTGCTCTGTTGCTCCGCCGCTTGCCGGGAGCCAGCCCCTCCCCCGTGTCGAAATTGAAAGCGTCGCTTTCTTTTTTTTTTTTTTTTTTTAAATATATATTTATTTGTCAGAGAGAGAGAGAGAGCGAGAGCAAGTGAGCACAAGTAGGGGGAACAGCAGGCAGAGGGAGAGGCAAGTGGAGGGAGAAGCAGGCTACCCACTGAGCAAGGAGCCTGACGTGGGACTCGATCCCAGGACCCTGGGATCATGACCTGAGCCGAAGGCAGTAGCTCAACCAACTGAGCCACCCAGGTCCCCGAAAGCATCGCTTTCGATTCACTTCTCCGCCGGTCCTACCTTTCAGAAAGTGGTCGATTTCCTGTTTCCAGAATTGCTGTTCTTCCTCTCTTTGATCTCCCGTTGGATTTGTAGGTGTTCGCAATGTTTTGATAAGCTATCTAGCTGATCTCCTGCTACCTGATGTCGTCTCAGCTGCTACTTCTCCGCCATCTTGCACTCAATCAGTTAATCTTAAAAAAAAAGAAGTGTACATGTATTTCCATTTCTTCATATCTCTACCAAAACATAGAATCATCCCACTTCTTAGACATTTTGCCAGTCTTGGTGTCAAGTGATGTCTTGTTTTGGTTTCCATAGTTTGACTACTGATGAGTTTGAGCATCTCTCTGTATTGGCTGTTTGTATCCTCTGACCATCTTCCTATTGGTCTTCCTCCCTATCTTACGGATTGGTAGGGATTTCTTCTTTATTCTAGATAATCAGCTCTTGTCACTTTGCAAATATATTCTTTCAGTTTGTGGTCTGTTATTATGGCAACTATGATACCTTTAATGAATAGAAGTATTTTGATTTGATTTGATTACTTCCCCTCATTTGGTTGATGATATTTGGGGTCTTGCTTTTTTTTTTTTTTTAAGATTTTATTTATTTATTTGACAGAGAGAGACACAGCAGCGAGAGAGGGACACAAGCAGGGGAAGCAAGAGAGGGAGAAGCAGTCTCCCTGCTGAGCAGGGAGCCCGATGGGGGCTCGATCCCAGAACCCTGGGATCATGACCTGAGCCGAAGGCAGATGCTTAACCCCTATTTTGGGTCTTTTAAAATTTTTAAAAGTCCTTCCTCATGTGGGATATATACTTTAGGTAGTTTTAAGAACTCTGTAATTTGAATTCTATTACAAAGCTTTAAAAAACTTTGCTTTCCTTCCAGTTTTGTCTTTTTTGTAGTCATTAGATGATCCAACAATGAAAGGACAGTGGATACAAATTACAGAGTTGGATGTGATTTTGCAGATGTGTTCAGGCATATTGATTTTTATCTACTGCAGTCATGTTGGTGATCAAGTTCTTCTAATACAATTTTCCCACCCTCTTTTAATCTTCTTTCCTGGGCCATTTCTGCCTGAGATACTTGACCCTTCTGTCCCATTTTCCTTAGCAGGCTTGTGCAATTAGTACTTTTCCCCATGGCCAGAACATCACCTTTGCTGTTCCCAGCTGTGGTTGATGCACATTCTAGGTTATTCCTCTCCTAGACCCTCTGGGAGCTCAGAGATAGGCCAGCATTTCTTTTTGCCCTTAAAGACCCTTTGGAGGGACTCTGTATTACAACCCAGCAACAACCTTCGTCTGGTGCACTTGCCTAGGCTAGATTTACACTCTTTAATCTGAAGAACATTTCACTTATTTTTAAGTGCAGTCTTTTTGGGCGCCTTCATGTTGTGATTTTTTTTTTAATTGGTTGCACCATACTTGCACGAATCTCAAAGCAGGTAGCTCCAGCCATAGAATTCCTAGACTCAGAAAATTAGCTATGGAAGGAACCTTGAGGGATAGCCAGTGATTTCCCGCTAGCATCCTGGGGAATGTTTGAAAATACTGGGGGCTGTCTGTGTTGGTCACAATGACTAGGTGTGCCACTAACACTTAGTACCTGAGGGGTGGGGTGGTAAGTGCCCTGACATGCCTTGGAAGGTCTGAAACAATAAAGAATTGTTTAGCACCCCCAAAGGCCAGTAGTTCTCCATTGCAAAACAACTCTTTAAATTCCTTTATTATATAGATCAAGAAAACAAGCCTCGAAGAGGTTGGCAAGTGCCCAAGATCCTATGGCTAAATTGAGTTAGAATATGGGCTTCTAGTTACTCAGGCCTTGGTCTTAACATGGATACAAACACATTTTGTTGGGTGAGCTCCTGGCAGCTCTTCATTTGGGTGGGAGGAACCATTCCACAAGTACCCTTGCCTTGTTGTTCTTAATCTTTCTCTTACTCTTCACTGGTTACAGCTGAGCTCGGCGATTTTGATCCTGATGAGCATCCTGAGAATTACATCAATGAGTTTGAGATTTTCCCCAAGCAGTCACAGAAGCTGGAAAGAAAAATAGTGGATATCCATAAAAATGAACTCAGGTAATAGGGGTAGACATTTGGAAGAATGATGGGAGCGAGAAAGTATTCTTACCGCAGGGAATGTGGAAATCATGTTGTGAAATGAGAGTATTGGTAATGTATGAGTTACCAGTGTAATGTACGAGTGGACCGTTTCAGGGGGCGGAGGGATCTTTCTGGGCGCTGACCACAGGGTCCCCTGGATGGCTGTCTGGGAACCACCCACAATTATTACAGCCATATATTTTCCTATGGGTTTTAACCACCCTGGGTTTCTGTAAGTGAAATCTAGGGTAAGTAAGTAATCATTTCTATTTTGAATTTTGCGTTGCCTCTTCCTTTCCTGTGGCCACTGCTGAAAACTTGCTGGTGCTCCAGGATGATTGTGACTGATTACAGAGTCGTAACAGTAGAACTAGCAGAATGCATACAGTAGTCACTGTGTACCAGGTGCAGTTCTAAGTCCTTGTGCGTGGTGACTCATTTAATCTTCACGGTGACTGGGAGATAGGCGCCATGGCTGTTTCCATCTTACAGATGAGGGAATTGAGGCACAGAGATTAAGGATCTTACCCAGACTGGCAAGTGGCAGAGTCCGGATTTGAATCCCGGCAGCCTGACTTCAGGATCTGTGCTCTTAATCCTTGGGGTGCTTCTGCTCTGTGTAGGCTATTACGTGTGAAAGGGAGCATGGGTAGGAACCATTGACAGCTTGGAGTCAAGTAACTCAGGTGCTCTAGTCTGTAACTAGAATTTAGATCTGTGCAAATCATGGAAAAATTCATGGTAATTTTTGGTAATAATCATGGGTTTGTATGTTTGGTAAATTTGGTAATAATAAGTATGGGTTATGTTATGACAAGTATGGACGAAGACCTATATGAATGAGCTGCCTCCATCTTCTGAACCTCTGATAATTGTGTGTGTGTGTGTATAAATATATTGTGTATTATATATATATATATATATATATATATATATATATATATGTAAGTGTCCCCATATTATGAATTCTGGAACAAGGAACTGTCCGCTTACAGGCAGTGTTGGAATTCCTTACTTGACGCAGGCACTCCCCCTTCTGGTGAGTCTGAGCAGAGGATACATGTAGGCATTAAAGGTGGCCGCATATTTCAGCTTTGAAAAGATGACCTTTGTTCCTCATAGATGAAGATGATTAGACATCAAAATATTGTACCGATTTCAGAAAGCAATGTGTCATCTCTATGGGTAATTTGAGAGTATTGTCTCCTAATGAAAAGCTTTGTCGAAAATACAGGACACTGACTACTCTTTTTACATCTTAAGGATGAGAATGGTAGAGAGGGGTCAAATAAAGTTCCAGTATTCTAGCTGAGGAGTTTGTGGACAAGCACTGTCTGGGCAGCCGCAGAATGAGAATCTCTGGGGAGAGGCAGTGCATCCCCTGTGTGGATAGGTGGGACTGGGAATCCCGAGGCCTGCTGTGACCAGAATTTGCAGGACCTGAAATGCTCAGGGCATACGATATTAGTAAATGCCTAGTGAGCATTACTGGATGCCAAAACACTGTGCTAAGAGTCTTACATGTGTCCACTCAATCCTCCTAAACTCTACAAGGGAGGTGCTCTTGTTGCTCCTCATCCAAGGTGAAGAAAGCACATTGGGGAGTAGTGGATTAAGGACTTGCCCTGTTAGCGGCAAAGTCAGGACTTGAACCTTGCTCTTACTTGACACCAGCGCCCACGCTCTTCCCCACTGCGCTGAGCAGTCGTCAGGCACTCAGGTGGTCAGTCGTGCTGGTGTTGCACAGTGATCACCATGGCGGAGGCACCAGAGGGTGGAGACCGTGAACAAGAGGACCAGTTATTTAGTTCTGCTCTCCAGACGAGAGATGCTATGGACCTGGAAAAGAAAGAAGAGAGTATTGAGCAGCCTTACATCAAAAGGGTGACCCACTGAATTTCATGAGTAAATGAGTGAATCAAAGAAGATTCCAGATTGCTTTTTATAACCACAAAGCTGTAGATTGAACTCATGCCAGCACCTGCCTATGTTGATAACCCTGAAAGTAGTCGTCATACACCAGGGGGAGCAGGGGTGGTCATCAATCAGCCATCATGGAAGTAAATCTTGGAAGTAAATGCTATGGCTCCATCAAAGCTTCTGTTCTGGAGCACTGTGCATTTGTCACATCCAGAAATCTCCTGTGAAGAAGTCAGAGTTGTATGTTGAAGGTCAGAAGAGCCAGAAATTAGATGACATTGCACAGAGAGGTGCAGAGGACATTTTTCCTATGAATTTTTGCTCATTCTCAAGTAGTTGTGCATTTCCTTTTGTATCAATGCAGCAGAGAGAGATGATAGGTTTGGATGGGAAGATAAGAGCAGAACAAGCTGACAGTGCAGATGGAGAGAGACTTTCTAGAATTGGTTGGAAACCTGCCATAGAGACTGGGTTACTCTGGGGGTTTGCACAGGTTGTGAAAGTGTTGACTTCTCTGGTGTGGGAAATTGGACCTTTGGTTGGATTGCTTTGCAAACCCAACAGTGTCAGGAAGGAGTTACAGATGGAAGAGAGCCATATGGGGCTATACCAAGGTGTTAACATCTTATTTTCCAAGGTCATCAGAGGACCCATGACCCTCCTACACAACAAAGGGATAATGTGTGATCATTGAACTATTGTCACAGAAACTTCCTGAGAGGATTCAGCTGGCCTTTGTTGGGGTTTGAGAGGCCCCAAAACTTAATCTCCTGCTTCCTGCCTGGTTTCTGAACCAGTGGAGAAAGAAAACAAGACATGGCATGTGAGACACAAACTAGAGCAGGAATGGTTTTGGTGATTTACAGTGAGATACACATACTTCCATTTTCTGCCTTTTTACTTGATTGGAATTGCTCTCTGTGCTTTCCGAAGAAGGGATAAAAGCTGTGATTCTTGGGAGAAAAGTAACTGGAGGAAGAAGAACCTCTCTCTCTGGGAGGCTACATGCTGCTTGAAGGTGGAAGCAAGATGGTGTGATAGACAGCCATGAATATGGGAGTTCTTCATGGGGGAAGAAAGAGAGACTCCTTGGATTTTTGAGATGCTGGAAAATAGAAGACCAAAAGTGTAGAATTTCCATCAACTTAGATTCTTTTAGATGTTAAAAGAGATTTGTGAATGAAGATTGGAATTTATGGTTGGGCCCACTTTTTTTTTTTTTTTTTCTGTAAGTGCGCCATCTGAACAGGAGGGTAGGGTAGGGAGAAGTGACAGTTTTGCAAATGTAATAAAATACGTATCGGTCATCACTATATTAGTCATGATAAACTAGATTTTGCTGAGGAAATGACCCCAAAATCTCAGTGTTTAGAACAAGCAAGACTTATTTGTTCTGTTACATGTCGTCCACATGTCATCTGGGAGTCTCTGCTCACCATTGTCACTCAGGACATTCACAGGTTTGAATTTGCTAGTTGTTGAGCCAGAGGGAAAAGAGAGTCCTGGAAGGTCTTGCTTCAGCTTGGAAGTGATACCTGTCACTTCCACTGAACCACGGTGGCCATAACTAGTCCATAACTGCTCACATGGTTCTACCTAATGGCAAGGAAGGTGCAAACTGGAGAAAGCTGACAGACCGCTCTTAAGGGCTTTTGCCTTTGCAATCTCATTAACAAATAGGCTTTTTAAATCAAACTTTTTTTTTTTGTAAAAAAAACTTTATTTTTTAGATTCACAGCAATATTGAGTGGAAGGTATAGAAATTTCCCCTATTCTCCCTACATAGCCTCTCCCGTTAACAACATCCCCACCAGAGTGATGCATTTGTTGCAATTGATGAACTGACCCTGACAGCTCATTATCACACACAAACCACAGTTTGCCTTAGGGTTCACTCTGGATGTACATTCTATGGACTATAGTATAATGACATGTATCCACTGTTATAGTGTCATGCAGAATGGTTTCACTGCCCTAAAAATCCTCTGTGCTCTGCCTGTTCTCTCTCCCTCCCCCACAACCACTGGCAAACCCTGATCTTTTAACTGTCTCTACAGTTTCGCCTCTGCCAGAATATCACGTCGTTAGAGTCCCGCAGTATATAACCTTTTCAGATTCTCTTCTTTCACTTAGCAATGTGTATTTAAATTCCCTCTGTGTTTTTTCATCCCTCAGTCCTTCCCTGCTGAATAATACTCCTTTTCTGGTATGTTCTATGGTTTATCCACTCACCTACTGAAGGACATCTTGGAGGCTTCCAAGCTTTGGCAATTGTGAATAAGGCTGTTATAAACATTCATGTGCAGGCCTTTTGTGTAGACATAAATTTTCAACTCCTTTGGTCAATGCCAAGGAGCACAGTTGCTGGATTGTAGGGTGAGAGTATGTTTAGTTTCGAAAGAAATCCTCAAACTGTCTTCCGATGTGGCTGCATTCCCACCAGTGATGAATGAGAGTTTCTTTTGTTCCTGTACATCCTCACCAGCCTTTGGTATTTTCAGTGTTCTTGGTTTTGGTCATTCTGATAGCTGTGCAGTGAAAGTGCATTTTTCAGAAAGATTTTACAGAGGCATCCTTGGGCCTCCTAATACCCTGTAAACTAGAAGATGTGGGGATGTATGGTTTACATCATCGAATAGATGTTAGTGCTAAAACTCAGTGAGACTGAGTGATTCTTCTAGATCAGGGTAGATAAACACACACACACACACACACACACACACACACACACACACAATCTATCTAGGCTCTAGGCTTTCTGGGCCACATGTTCTCTATTGCAACCACTTAGTTATGTTTTTGTACAGCAAAAGAAGACAAAGACAATACCTAAATTAGTGGGCTATGATTCAATGAAACTTGATTGACAAAACAGATGGGTTCTGGTCTGGGACAAAACCCATGGGTTCTGGTCTGCGGACTCTTAAGCACATGTCAGAGAAGGTCTGGAATTAATTTCAGCTTCACTGCCTGCCTCTGTAGGTAAATTTAAGATAAAAAAGCCATATTTGTTTTTAAGACAATGTAGAAGAAAGAATCTTATATCACAGATTTCATTTGAGTTTGGTACATAGAGATGAGGCCCTAGCATGGGGACGGATTGGAAACAGGTTTTTCCTCCTTCCAGAGCCCTCTGGTGGCTGGAAGAGACTGTTGCCACAGTTCCTAGGGATGTGACCATCTCTTATTTTGACTGTCCTGGTTTACTGTTTTCCACAGAGCTTTAATCATGACCACGTGAGTTAGAAAGGAATATCCATTCCATTAGGCCTGAGGGTGCCCAGAGGGGGTTGAAGATCAAGAATATGAGTGATTTCACTTTCAGGAATGTTGAGAGGCTTCTCTGGAGATTTTCCTAGAGTTTCTACTCAGCTGGTTTTCTCAATTCCAGTTAATCAAGTTTCTCTTTAGAGGCAAAGACATTTGGACTAGCTTCAGCCACAGGTCGTCAGCTTTCAAATATTCAGAAATCTGATTTGGGGGTGAATTGGTCTTGAAGAAGCATATTCCTTGCCCTTAACAAGCGGAAAAATAATCCAATTAGCTGCTGTCATAATGATCTGATGCAGTGAGGCTTGTGCTGGAAGCAATAATGATACTGAGTGAGTTTCAAACAGCCATTATCTCTTTTTATTTCTCCAAATTTGCATTCTCTGGAGATCATGTGCATCCTGGCAAGGATTTATAGTTTCAAAAATGTCTAGCTTTCTAGAGATAAGTGACCTGCTATGATAAATACCCTCCAACCCGCATTCTGACTAACAAATCACAAGAGCTCCCTTAGGAAAAATTTTGTGCAGTTTTGGGAAGATCGTTTATTGTGTGAAAGGAAAATGGGAAAGATCAGATGACTTTACAACTTCTCATCTTTCTGGAGATGTGCTTCCCATCATCTCTACTCCCTGCTTCGTGTGACCTTTCCCTTTTCAAGTCCCTCATTTTACTTCATTTTTAAAAAGATTTTATTTATTTATTTGTCAGAGAGACACAGAGGATAAGCAGGGGGGAATGGCAGGCAGAAGGAGAAGCAGGCTCCCCGCTGAGCAAGGAGCCAGATTCGGGACTCAATCCCAAGACCTTGAGGTCATGACCCAAGCCAAAGTCAGATGCTTAACCTACTGAGCCACCCAGGCATTCCATCAAGTTTCTCATTTTAAATGCCCAGAATCTCTCTCTCTCTCTCTCTCTCTTTATATATCTCTGGTGGGCTATCAAATCAATTTCCATTCCCTGTTGTTACTTGGCATAGGATTTGGAAGAGAGAATTACTTGACATCACATGTTCCTCCTATAAAACCTGAATCCTTGTATTATGTGACCTGGAATCAGGGACATTCTGGGGAGGGTTGGGCCAGGGGCAACTTGCGTATCACCCAAGCCATCAGAGCTTTTATATAGGTAAAATCTGGCTATAGCGACTTGAGAGGAGGATGAGCAGTGTCACCAAAGTGCCACATGGCTTTGAAGAAAGGGGAAGGATTAGTACTGATAGCTTGAATCAGCCATGACTTAATATATCTTTTGATCACATCTGACATGTGAATTACACATAGTCAAAAGCTTTTCGAACTTTAGGTGAACTTATAACAGTGTATCCAGCCATCCAACCCTCTGTCCAGGCACCCATTCATGACTCATCCATACATCCATGAAACTCTGTTTGTCCTTCCATCCATGCACCCATTCATGATTCATCCGTACAACCATTTGTTCATCTGTTCATGTAACAAGAATTTATTAAAAGGCAACTCTGTGTCAGGAACTGTGGAAGTAATGAGTGACCTAGCCCACTGATCTTGAACTGTACCACCAAGCTGGGATCCCCTTCCTCATGGATACTCCCCCATGACCTCATGTTTTGAAAGATTTTATCGAAAGGACAGTACTCACAAATAACAATTAATTTGCTTCCTAATTTTCATTAGTCATACACAGCTACAACTGCCACCCAGAGCCTTTGAATATCCATAGGTCACCAGCCAAAAGCCAAAAACTTGACACCCAATTATTATACTTAGGGGACTCTTGGAGTCCAAATCAGGGGTTATAAAATAACAGTTGTTGAATTACATGGTGACCCAGATATATGTTCTTTGGGACAAATAAGTTCTTAAAAAATGGAATCAGTTGCCAGAAAGTCCCAGCTTCTCTTGCACCGAGATTTGGTAACCCTGGGCCTTCCCCTATGTGGTAGCACTCAGCTAGAGCTAAGCCACAGTACTCTGTAAGAGACTTATTTGCTCTCCATATTGCCACCATTTCTGCTTGGCCACCTTCTGCCTCCATTGGTATTGAGTTTGGGACCATCTTCTTGGACCAGTAAGAATCAGATGCCTGAGAAATTAATTTACCCAAGGCCCTTACAATTAGGAAGCAACAGCCCTTGACCTGAAATCTGTGTTTTCCTGTGTAATGCCCTGATACCTTCCTAAATGACTGCTCTCCTGCAAGACTTGTCCTTGTCTGGCCCCAGGGCATTACCACTCTCTCCCCCATAGGATGGCAGTTACCGAGATTATGTAGCATTCTGGCAAATGCTCTCACAGGGATGGTACCTAATGGTCCCTAAGGCAGTTGTAAGAGATCCTGTTCCTCTCTAAACAATTAGAAATGACAGACCGGAGACTCTCCTAGTTAGGATGCAGACAAGCCTGAGACATTCATCTCCCCTAACACCAAGATAATGCAACAAGCTACACAGACTACAGAATCCTAGTTTTGAAACCAATCTGAGAGCAAAGAAATCTTAGACTGAAATCCAGAATGTCCTTCCTAAGACAGTGGACACCTGCACTTGGTTTCACTTCTGATGGTGTGGGAGGAGGAGGTAGAGTATGCCATAGGTGGGATCAAGGTGAACTAGCCGAGTCTTCAGCAAGCTTTCGATGGCCATGAGGGGGCTGACTTAACTGTTGGGATCCAAGGACTCCAGCTGCAGAGTGAGTTGCACATTCCCACTGCCCTTTGGCCCTAGGCCTTCAAGAGAAGAGGGAAGAAGTCAGACAGGGCTGGAGAGCTGAGTGAGATTCCTCTGAGACACTCTAGACTTTCAGCCAGGGTAGGGTAGCTCTCTCCCAACATCAAGGAAAGGACCACAGGGAGGTCCTTCCAAAGTACTGAGAGCCAGAGACAGGACTGGAGAGCAAAGAAGATTCCTTGAAACTGAAAAACTTGAGATCAAGGTGGTAAAGCATAGAGAAGTCTCCAGAGTCTAATGGATGCTAAGATCCCAGCCCCTGCTCCGGGGTCAGTTCTGAGAGCATTCTCGAGCCTTTGAAGCCAGTGCTGCGTAGAATCTAACTAAATCTGCGACTGAACTACCTCTAAGAAGATGCAAAGAAGTTACAGCAAAATCCAACCCACTCAGGTTGGGAGTTCTGCTTTGCTGAGTTTAATTCGGCAACTCGAAGACCCAAATGGATTAGGTGAAGCCAAATCCACCCTTTCCTACCAACCCTGCTCCAAGCAATCCAGGTCCTTGCTGGCAAGACGCACACCTATTTAATCAATGTACACGAAGGATGTGCACAATTAATGCTAACTAAAGATTTGCACTCATTCTTCGGATGCTGTACATTTTTGTAGTCCATGTAATGGTATGATAAGGGAGGAACAGTAAAAGAGGGTTCCTTTTGGCAAAAAGGATACCAGATAGGCAGAAGAGAGATGTGATTACACGACCTCACCGAATTTATTAGAAAAGCATATTTTTAGAGAATGGTTAGCTCTGAAAGAATTCAAGTAATCCCTGGACTTTACATCAAAATGTCTCATTAGAGACACTATTAATCTTCATAGAACAGCTCCTGGTGCAAGATTTAAAGGATAGAAAATCATTATTTTCCATTACCACATGGAGTTTTTGCCAGAAACAATGGGAGTCTGAGGGGGAAAACAAACAAAAAAATGTTTAATTGGCCTTAGTGTCTTCCTGAAAACCTGATCATTAAATGGTTTCTTCCTCGGTGAGTTGGGGAGACTCAGTTTCTAGTGCCATTGGTGTCTCTACCTTTCCTCCATTGGTTTTGAACCCTTTTCCTGCAATGAACATTTGCAGTTAGCCTTTCTTTCTGTGTGACCTCTGAGATGAAGTCTTTTCAGTGCTTAGCTGTTGGAGATCTGCAGTCAAACCCAAAGCAAAGGATAACAACTTGAGGACTTTTATTTGAAAGAGGGGTCTTTGCTTTGCTATGAATGTCTTGACATGCTTCCTGACATTTCCCCCAACGTCATAATTCTGATCTCAGTCACAAGCAGGTTAGCAGGGGAACAAATGCTGTTCTGAGGGTGAGTAGAGACCATTCTCTGTGCCAGGCAGTAGTCTAATGGCTTTTCATCTGTCAGCTGCTTACTCTATAACAAATCTACAAGGTAGGTACTATTTTTATCTTCATTTTATGGAATCAAGGAGCTATAGCTGTAGCAGTTCTCTATTCCTGTGTGCAGTTCCTAATGCAGGTCTCAGCAAACTTTTTCTACACTAGGCTACTTAATACTTTAGGATATGCAGAACGTAGGATTTCTGTTGCAACTACTCAGTCTTGCCACTGGAGCATGATGGCATCCATAGACAGTACGCAAATAGATGGGTGTGGTGTATTTCAATAAGAATTTATTCGTCCTGAAATTTGAATGTCCTATAATTTTCATGGGTCATGACATTACTATTCTTTGTTTGATCATTTTAAACCATTTAAACATGGAAAACCAATCTCAGCTCAAGGGTTGTGCAAAACCTATTTGTGGTCTGGATTCAGCCTGTGGGCTTTAGCCTGGGGATCTCTGATCCAGATTAAAATTGAGACCTTGTTGCTCCCCCTTAAGTTGTGAATATCAGGTACCAGGGGTGGATTGCCTCATCACTGATAAGATGCAATATTTAGAAGCTGAAAGAGGCTCTTTCTAAGACGGAAACCATGTCATTTTGATATGCTCTGCCATGTAAGAGGGCAGGCACATGGCCCTTAACCGTATCATGGGGGTAGTGATGGTGGAGCGGGCACAGAGTAGTGCTTTGGAACCAAGCAGACTTGGATTTGAACCTCACTACTGCACTTATTAGCCAAGTAACTTTGAGCAAGTTACTTTTCCTTTGAGTATTGGAATCCTCATCTACAAAAGGAGGATAAGGATTTCTCTGTTATGAATATCAAGTGACAGAATATTATATGTTGCTCAGAACAGTAGAGTTGAGTAACAAGGAGCCCTGCATGCATATCTGTGAGGTTCCTGACCAGTCCTGTTTAGTTCAGCAGTGTTTTTGTACTGTACAATATTTTATCCAGTAATTCTTTCATTAAAAAGGCAGGAATTATTCCTCTTTTAATCACTGGAAATATATTTTATATATATATAAAATATATAAAATATGAGTATATACAACATATGTAATTTAAAGAATAGTTGAAAACACACCCATGACCCTTCGACTCTGCTTATGAATTAGAATATCACCAGATGCTCAGAAGTCTCCTGTGCGTCCCTCCCAGATCATCCCCTTCCCTCTTCTGCACTATTGTGAATTTGGGGTTATTCTCTCATTCTGCTTTTGTAAATACATTTCATACACATTACTAAGTAATGCCTTGTTTGTTTTTGCGTGGCTTTGGCAGTCATCTACATGGACTCCTGCTCTATTCTTGCGTCTCACTTGCTCCCATCAACATGGCGTTTGAGGCTTTTCCACACGGACGCGTATGGCCATAGGTCTTTATTTGTGCTTCTGTGTCATGAATGTTCTATGATGCGAACACATCACATTTTATGTATCCATTCTGCTCATGGACATTTGGGTTATTTCTAGGCTTCTTGACTAATTCTCATTGGAGTGTAGGTAAAGGAGTTCCTAGCCTAGGTGTGAACCTAAGTGGAATTTAGAGGGCCATGGAGTGTCCCCTTTTCTAGGAAGTGATGGCTTGTTTGCCCCAATTCACAACTATTCCTTAAACCAGTTTCTAGTTTCATTGATACGTTCTACTATATCTCTGGTTTCTACCTCATTGATCTCTGCTCTAATCTTGATTATTTCCCTTCTTATGTGTGGAGTTGGTTTGATTTGTTGTTGATTCTCCAGTTCTTTAAGGTGTAGAGACAGCTGGTGTATTCTGGATTTTCCAATTTTTTTTAAGGGAGGCTAGGATGGCTATGTATTTCCCCCTTAGGACCGCCTTTGCTGTATCCTATAGGTTTTGGACTGAAGTGTCTTCATTCTCATTGGTTTCCATGAATTGTTTAAGTTCTTCTTTGATCTCCTGGTTGATCCAAGCATTCTTAAGCAAGGTGGTCGTTAGCTTCCAGGTGTTTGAGTTCCTTCCAAACTTTTCCTTGTGATTGAGCTCCAGTTTCAAAGCATTGTGATCTGAGAATATGCAGGGAATAATCTCAGTCTTGAGATTGAGTTGAGTGAAAAGGGAGAGATCACAACTAACATCAAGGAAGTAGAAACAATCATCAGAAATTATTATCAACAGTTATATGCGAATAAGATAAACAACCTAGATGAAATGGATGCATTCCTGGAAAACTATAAACTCCCAAAATTGAACCAGGAAGAAATTGACAACCTGAATAGACCGATATCTATTAACGAGATTGAAGCAGTGATCAAAAACCTTCCAAAAAACAAGAGCCCAGGACCTGATGGATTCCCTGGGGAATTCTACCAAACTTTGAAAGAAGAAATAACACCTATTCTCCTGAAGCTGTTTCAAAAAATTGAAGCAGAAGGAAAACTTCCAGACTCTTTTTATGAAGCCAGCATTACCCCGATTCCCAAATCAGGCAAAGACCACACCAAAAAGGAGAATTTCAGACCAATGTCACTGATGAATATGGATGCTAAGATTCTCAACAAGATCCTAGTAAACAGGATCCAACAGCACACTAAAAAAATTATCCACCAGGATTCATCCCTGGGTTACAAGGATGGTTCAACATTCGCAAATCAATCAATGTGATAGAACAAATCAATAAGAGAAGAGAGAAGAACCACATGGTCCTCTCAATTGATGCAGAAAAGCATTTGACAAAATCCAGCATCTGTTCCCGATTAAAACGCTTCAAAGTATAGAGATAGAGGGAACAATCCTGAACTTCATAAAATCTATGAAATCTATAATCTATCTATGAAAGACCCACAGCAAATATCATCCTCAATGGAAAAA
>PISX010033569.1:0-14937 GCA_004024625.1 Mellivora capensis | reverse complement strand
ACTCTTAATTTCACAAAACAAACTGAGGGTTGCGGGGGGGAGGGGGTCGGGAAAGGGGGGTGGGGTAATGGACATTGGGTTGGGGAGGGTATGTGCTATGGTTAGTGCTGTGAAGTGTGTAAACCTGGCGATTCACAGACATGTACCCCTGGGGATAAAAATTTGTTTATAAAAAATAAAAATTAAAAAAAAAAAAATAATAATAATATTCACTATTAAACACCCATATTCAAGATATTCTAGAAGGCAGAACAGCTTTTTTCCACCCTATTGATTTATATAAATGTAAATTCTATTATGTTGGTGTCTTAGTCAGTTCAGGTTCCTATAATAGAATACCAAAGATAGGATGACTTATATAAGAGAAGTTTATTTCTCACAGTTCTGGAGACTAGGAAGTCCAAGATCAAGAGGCCAGTATTAGATCCAGTGCCCTCCCTGATTTGCAATTGACTAAATAACTTCTAGTTGTGTCTTCAACATGGCAGAGAGCAAGAAAGAGGGAGAGCAAGCCCTCTCGTTTCCTCTTATAAGGGCACTCATTTGTCAGGGCTCTGTCCTCATGACTTAATAACCTCCCAAAGACTCCACCTCTTAATACCATCAGATTGTGGGCTAGAATTTCAACAAATGGGTTTTGGGTTAGAAACAAACTTTCAGTCCATAATAGCTGGAAAAGAAAATTCTAAATTCTGAGAACATAAAGAGCACTGCATTCATATAAAAAAAAAGAAGTAATTCTCAAATTAGAAAAAATGTTTAATATATCTTAAGAAACATTGAATTCCTATTTACAGCTAGGTTTTAAAAACCTTGATTTTTAAAATCATTTTCTCTTAGAATTTTAAATAACCATTTTTTGTAGTACATCTAAATTTTACTCATGACATTATCTTCCAGTAAATGACATATTTCTAAATATCTGGGGGTGGAAATTTGTCTTTTTATCCTTTATTAGAAGAATAACAACAGTCTCTAAAAAGCAACCATTTTCATCATATTTACTATGGCAGCAAGCCTAGTTACCATGTGTGTATGGTTTATTTTCAGCAGATATAGAATTATTCCTAAAAAATCATATATATACATATATTCTTAAAAATTAAGAACTTTTTTAAGTTTAAAGTTGTAAAAAATGATAGCTCTAAACCACAGAGCATAAAGTCCTTAAAACTTCCAACTTTCTTCTTTGACTTTGAATATTTAGCACTCCTGACATGAAGAATCCTATATTTACTTACTGGAGTAAAACAGTCCAAAACTTCATATATTGCCTTCGAAAATTCTCCTCTTGTCCCTTGGTAGAAAAGGAGGGGGGTTATTATGATTGCCAGGACACAACAGTCTCTTTAATGTTCAGAGCAGCAAATACTTCCAAATTATATTTTTATCTTAATTATAACTACCTGACAAGTTGGTGTGACTTCTGAGTTATTCACCTTGCTCTTTTACAATGATCATTAAACAAACATACAATGCCTACTACCAGTTTTGGCAATAAGGTTTTATGAATTTGGTTCTTTACTTTAGAACTGGATGACAGTTAATAGAGACCTTACAAATACCAAGGGCAGAGTTATGGGATTATCACAAATTGTTTTGCCTCCCCAGAGATATATTCTTAGTTTGGTGATAGGATAATTCTAATTCTTTCAAGTGATAAATCAGGGAGATAAACATAATTTTCTTTGCTAATTTTGACTGCTTTTTATACAAGAACTTTGTTGGACGATTATACAAAAAAATCCTTTTTCGCTCAGTCTTACCAAATACCCATCCAAGCCATAAAAATTTAGCAGTAAGAAAAAATAATAATAACATACACAAACAGAGGAAAAAAAGTTCACTCTTTATTGATGGATGTTTGTAACAAGACAGTAATAAGGCTGAAAAATATGGAGGCAATAGTGGGCTGATTAGGAGGATGAAAGAGAAAGAGATTAATTCTCAAAAATGAAGGGACTTTGACAGCTGAAAAGGAAGCACAAGACATTCCTTGAAAAGAAGCAATGGACATGAAATGGTGATATGGATGCACAAAGATTCATGACATAAATACACATTCTTAATGCTGGATTGACCCAAGGCTTGTTTCTTATATATCTATCTTCTTTGCAAACTTAATGCCTTGGTGATCTATCCAGCTTTGGGGTAGTAAGTACATCTCTGTGCCCATAATTTTCAGACTTCTCAACTCCAGACTTAACTATCCAGTGGCCTCCTCTGGACATCTACTTGAAAGTTTAAGTACCATATCAAATGTAATATGTTGAATTTGCTCCCCTCACACTCTTTCCCATCTCAGTTGATGACAATTCCAACCTTTTGTTTGCTCAGCCTAAAAATTTTTGTATCATTGTTGGTATTTTTTTTTCTCAAGACCAACAGCAAATTTTTAATAATATTCTCTGACCTGTCTCTTCCTCCTATCTTTTTCTACCTCCTCAGTTTCCTGCTAACACTCCTTTGATCACCTACAACATTTTCCTTCTTTTTAGAGAATGCTACTGAAGGAAATTTCTGAATTTGCTTGAAGAAAAGTAAGCGAAAAAACAATGCTGTACAATCCGAATTTAAATCTTGATCTCAGGCTGGACTTCATTCCACTGCAAAGACTTTCCTAAAATTAAGAAGATAGAATTAAAATCACAATTGCCATGGTGCCTAGGTGGCACAGTTGTTAAGCCTCTGCCTTATGCTCAGATCATGATCCCAGGACCCTGGGATTGAGCCCTGCATCAGACTCCCTGCTTGGTGGGAAGCCTGCTTCTCTCATTCCCACTCTCCCCGCTTCTGTTCCCTCTCTTGCTGCGTCTCTCTCTGTCAATTAAATAAATAAAAATCTTGAAAAAAAATCACAATTGCCTTCAGAACTGTATTACCTATGTATTACCTAGGACTGCATGATCTTTATCAGTTAATTCATTTGATTCGTTGAGTCATAAGATGAGAAAACTGGATAACTAGTGATGACTAGATAGACCATATTAGGATGATATAATCAGTGCATACTTCATTTTATTGTACTTTTGTTTATTGCACTTTGATGCTGTTGCATTTTTTAACAAATTGAAGGTGTGTGGCAACACTGCAAGTCTTTCGGCACTGTTTTTCTGATGGCAGTAGCTCATTTCATGTCCCTGTGTCACATTTTATTGATTCTCATAATATTTCAAACTTTTTCATTATTATTATGATTGTTGTATTTGTTAAAGATTTTATTTATTTATTTCACAGATAGAAACACAGGGAGAGAGAGAACACAAGCGGGGGGGGGGGTCGGGGAGGGAGAAGCAGGCTTCCTACTGATCAGGGAGCCTGAATTCGGTGCTTGATCCCAGGTCCCTGGAATTATGACCTGAACCGAAGGCAGATGCTTAATGACTGAGCCACCCAGGCATGCCATCATTATTATTACTGAATGCATTATGGTGATCTGTGATCCTTTATTATGACTTGATGAAAGTTCCTATAATAACATTTTTTAGCCATAAAGTATTTTTAAATCTACGTATGTACATTGTTGTTGTTTTTAGACATAATGCTATTGCATGCTTAATAGACTACATTATAGTGTAAACATAACTTTAATGTGCATTGGGGAACCAAAAAAAATTCATTTGACCTCCTCTTTGCAATATTCCCTTTATTGCAGTGATCTGGAACTGAATCTGAAATATTTCCTATCACAATTTCTTTATCCATTCATCCATGGATAAACACTTAGGTTGTTTCCATATCTTAACAATTGTAAATAATTTTGCAATGAATACAGGGATGCATATCTTTTCAAGTTAGTATTTCTGTTTTCTTTGAATAAATAGCCAGAAGTAGAACTGCTGGATCATAGGGTAATTCTATTTTTAAATTTTGACAGATCTCCATACTGTTTTCCATAGTGGTTCCACCAATTTACACCCTTTCTAACAGTGCATGAGGTTCCTTTTCTCCATATCCTTGCCAACACTTGTTATTTCTTGTCTTTTTGGCAATAGTCATTTAACAGGTGTGAGGTAATATCTCCTTATAGTTTTGACTGGCATTTCCCTGAAAATTTCATTAACGATATAGAGCATATTTTCATGTAACTATTGGCCATCTGCATGTCTTTTCTGGAAAAAGGTCTATTCATATCTGTCCATTTTTTTAAGCAAATGATTAGTTTTTGTGAATTGTATGAGATATATACAATATATTGCGTGCGTTCTCTCCCTCTCTCTCTCTCTATATATATATATATGATCATATATATATATATATATATATATATATATATAGTTTGTATTTTCTGTCATGTAGTAGGCTGCCTCTTTCTTTTGTTGATGGTTGCCTTTGCTGTGCAGAAGAGTTTTAGCTAGATGCAGTCTCACTTCTTTGTTTTTGCTTTTGCTTTTGTGTCATATTAAAAAAATCATCACCAAGAACTATGAAATTACCACTTGTGTTTTTTCTAGGAGTTTTATGGTTTCATGTTTAAGTTCAAGTCTTTCATTCATTTTGAGTTAATTTTTGTATGTGGTGTAAGTTAGTAGTCCAGGTTCATTCTTTTGCATCTGACTGTCCAATTTTCCCAACACTATTTATTAAGAGACTCTCCCGTCTTCATTGTATGTCTTGGCTCCTTTGTCTTAAATTAATTGTTTATTTGGGGTTATCTATTCTGTAACAGTGATCTAGGTGTCAGTTTTTATGCCAATACTACCCTGTTTTAATTACTGTAGTTTTGTAATAAAATTTGAAATCAGGGAGAGTGATGTCTCCATTTTTGTTCTTTCAATATTGTTTCAGCTATTTGTGGTCTTTTATGATTCCATACAAATGTTAGAATTGTTTATTCTATTTCTGAGACATATACCATTAGAATTTTGATAAGAATTGCTTTGAATCCATAGATTGCTTTGGGCAATATGGACATTTTAATGAAATTAATTATTCCAATCTGTGAGCATCGAATGTCTTTCTATCTATTTGTATCATCTTCAATATTGTCATTAATGTTTTGTGTACACAGGTTTTTCACCTCTTGGTTTAAATGTATTCCTAGGTATTTTATTCTTTTTAACACAATTGTAAATTGTGGGGTTGTTTTCTTAATTTATCTGAGAATTAATTACTGGTGTATAGAAATGAAATTGATTTTTTTATTGACTTTGCATCCTGAAGCTTAACTGGTCTATTGATTAGTTTTTAATGGAGTCTTTAGGGTTTTTAACTATAATATCATATCATCTACAAATAGTGACAGTTTTACTTCTTTTCCAATCTGTGTGGCTTTTATTTATTTATGTTTTCTTGTCTAAGGATTTCTAATATTATGTTGAATAAACATGGTGACAGTGGGCATTCTTGTATTGATTCTAAAAGTGATTTCCACTTTTAATTCCTGAATATAACTTTGGCTGTGAGCTTGTCATTTATGGCCTTTAGTATGTAGAGACACATTCCCTTTATACCTGCTTTTTGAGAGTTTTTATGATAAATGTAGGTTGAATTTTGTCAGGGCTTTTTTTGCATTGGTTGAGATTTTATGATTTTTATTCTTTATTTTGTTAATGTGGCATATCACATGAACCTCTGTGGATAACAAAGCATCCTTGCATCCATGGAATGAATCCCACTTAATCATGGTGTACGATTGCTTAATGTATTGCTGAATTTGGTTCGCTAATATTTTCATGAGAATTTTTGTATCTATATTCCTCAGACATACTGGCCTGTAGTTTTCTTTTCTTGTGGCATCCTTGTCTGGTTTTGATGTCAGGGTAATGCTGACATCAGGGTAAAACTCATTAAATGAGTTTGGAAGAGTTTCCTTTCCTTCAATTTTTTTGAAAGAGTTTGAGAAAGATTGGTATTAATTCTTTGAATGTCTGATAGACTTCACCAGTGAATCTTCTGCTTCATCGTTTGTGTTGAAAGGTTTTTAATTACTCATTCAATCCCCTTTCTAGTTATCAGTCCATTCAGATTTCCTATTTCATCATGATTCAGTCTTGGTAAATTTTACACTCTAAGAATTTTGTTTCTTCTAGCTGGTCTAATTCGTTAGTGTATAACTAATGAAAGTATTCTTATATGATTCCCTGTATTTATGTTTTATCAACTGTAACATCTCATTCATTTCTGATTTTATCTGAGTCTTCTCTCTTTTTTTATTGTGAGTCTAGCTAAAGGTCTGTCAATCTTGTTTATACTATCAAAGAACCAACTCTTAGTTTCACCCATCTTTTCTTATTTTTTTTAGTTTCTGTTATGTTTACTTATGCTCTAATATTTGCTATTTCCTTCTTTCTTCTAACTTTGGTTTTGTTCCTTTTTGTTCTAGGTCTTTCAGATGTAATTTTAGATTATTAGACACTTGATTCTTCAAGTAGGCATTTATTGCTATAATCTTCACTCTTAGAACTGCTTTAGCTGCATCCCGTTAATTTTAGTTATGTTACATTTCTTTTTTTTTTCTTTTTTTTCTTTTGTCTCAAGTGTTTTTTATTTCTTCCTAGACCCATGGATTATTCAGTAGCATGTTATTTAAACTCCATATATTTGTCAATTTTCCAGTTTTCTTCATGTAATTAACTTCTAGTTTCATACCACTGTGGTTGGACAAGATGCATGAAATAACTTCAATCCTCTTTTATTTATTAAAACTTGTTAAGTAGTCTAACATATAATCTCTCTTGGAAACTGTTCCATGTGCACTTGAAAAGAATGTGTATTCTGTTGCTTTTGGATGGCATATTCTATGCATATCTGTTAAATTCATCTGAGTTTATGTGTCATTTAAGGCCAGTGTTTCCTTTATGATTTCCTGCCTCAATGATCTATCCACTGAGGTAAATGAGCTATTAAAATCCCCTTGTCTTCTTGTACTGCTGTCTATTTCTCCCTCTAGGACCGTTAATATTTGCTTTATAAATTTAGGCACTCCTATGTTGGGTGCATAAATATTTATAAATATTATATCTTCTTATTGGATTGACCCCTTTACTATTATGTAACACCCTTCTTTGTCTCTTTTTAGAGCTTATTTTGCTTTTTTAAAAAATATTTTATTTGTTTGACAAAGAGAGAAAGACAGAGAACACAAATAGGCAGAGTGGTAGACAGAGGGAAAGTGAGAACCAGGCTTGCTGCTGAGCAGAGACCCTCATACAGGGCTAGATTCCAGGACCCAGGAATCATGACCTGAGACAAAGGAAAATGCTTAATGGACTGAGCCAACCAGGAGCCCTACAGTTTATTTTAAAGTCAACCTGTCTGATATAAGAACAGCTACTTTAATTTTCTTTTTCTTTCTTTTCTTTTTACATAAAGTATCTTTTTCATGCCTTCACTTTCAGTTTGTGTACTTCCTTACATCTAAAGTCAGGCTCTTCTAGGCAGTTTATGAACTTTTTAAAATTTTTTTAAAAAGATTTTGTTTATTTATTTGACATAGATCACAAGTAGTCAGAGAGGCAGGCAGAGAGAGAGGAGGAAGCAGGCTCCCTGCTGAGCAGAGAGCTCCTATGCTGGGCTTGATCCCAGGCCCTGACATCATGACCTGGGCTGAAGGCAGAGTCTGTAACCCACTGAAGACACCCAGGAGCCCCCACTTTTTTTTTAATCCACTCAGTCACTCTATGTTGTTTGAATAGACAATTTAGTCTATTTCCATTTAAAGTAATTATTGAAAGAAGTGTGCTTATTGCTATTTTATTAATTGTTTTCTGGCTGTTTATCTTATTCTTCTTTTTTCTTTTCTTCTCTTTCTCTCTTCCTTTGTGTAGTTTCATGATTTTCTTTAGTGTTAACTTATATAAATTTCTCTTTATCTTTTTTTGTATGTATGTAATAAATGATTTTGTTTCATGGTTATCATGAGATTTACATGTAACAACTTATACCTAAAATGGTCTATTTTAAGTTGACAACAACTTTAAGTTTGATCTCATTGTAAACTCAATATAATTATTCCTCCTCACCAACAATATTTTATAGTTATGAGGTCACATTTTACATCTTTTTATCTTGTGCATCCCTTAACTAATTGTGGTAAATATAGTTATTTTTACTACTTTTGTCTTTTAATCTTCATATTAGCTTTATAAATAATTAATCCACTACCTTTATTATATATTTGCCCTTCTGTTCATATATATTCTTTCATATGTGTTCTTGTTACTAATTAGAACTCTTGTTTTTTATCTTAAATGCCTCAGCACATTTTGTAAGGTTGGCTTAGTACTGATAAACTCTTCTAGCTTTTGCTTGTCTGAAAAACTCTATTTCACTTTCACTTCTGGACAATAACTTTACTGGGTAGCATAGTCTTGGTTGGAAGATTTTTCTTTCAGCACTTTAGATATATTGTGACATTCCCTTCTGACCTAAAAAGCTTTTGCTGAAAAATCTGCAGTCTTATGGAAGTTTCCTTGTATGTAACAAGCAGTCTTCCTCTTATTTGTTTGTTTGTCTATATATTTATGTATTTATTTATTCATTTTATTATATCTTATTTATTTTCAGTGTTCCAGAATTCATTGTTTATGGGCCACACCCAGTGCTTCATGCAATATGTGCCCTCCATAATACCCACCACCAGGCTCACCCAACCCCCCGTGCCTCTCCCCTCCAAAACCCTCTTGTTACTTTTAATACTTTCTCCTTGTCTTTAATTTTTGGCATTTAAATTATAATGTGTTTTGTTGTTGGATTCTTTGGGATCTTCTTATTTGGAATACTCTGGGATTCCTGGATTTGGAAATACTCTGTTTTTTATAAGCTATATAGTCTCTGGCATTTTGTTATAGCAAAGTGAATAGCTTAAGATATCCCATCACATTTTTTTAAAAAGATTTTATTTATTTGACACAGAGAGAGAGAGAGTGCAAGCACAAGCAAGGGGAGCTGCAGGCAGATGGGAGAGGGAGAAGCAGAATCCTCACTAAGCAGGGAGCCCAATATAGGGCTCAATTCCAGGACTCCAGGATCATAACCTGAGCTGAAGGCAGATGCGTAACTGACTGAGCCACCCAGGAGCCCCCACCCATTACATTAAAATATATATATATATTAAATCAGAAGAGTGAAAAATAACTAATTTCCTTGCTGATCTATACTGATTCAATATAGAGGAATTGATTTTTTAACTCTTCTGATCTATGGAGTTGGGAGAATGACTAGAACCTGTTTTTAAATTTTTTGTTAATATACCAACTGCTTTTAAAAGATTGATAATGAATACATGGTCTCCAAGAAAAAAAGTTTTATAAAACTTCCATGACATTAACCACTTCCTGTCAGTGGAAGGTAGGCTCTTATCCAAGGAAACACTTAAATATTAGAGGACTATCCAAAGTTAGCATCTAAAAAATATTATTAGGACTCGCTGCTTATTATAAGTAATGGATTACAACATATTCTGAAATTGCAAAATATATGAAAAAGAAAAGTGAAATAACTCAAAGAAATTAAATCACAAATGAGAGAGGGGAAACATCAACCAAAATCACAGAAATACAAACAATTATAAGAGAATATTATGAAAAACTATATGCCAACATATTGGAACAACCTGGAAGAAATGGACAAATTGTTGGAAACATATAAACTACCCAAACTGAAACACAAAGATAGAGAAACTTGATAACCAACAGAGAAATTTAATCAGTAATTAAAAAACTCCCAACAAATAAAAGTTGGGCCAGATGGCATCACAGACACTCTACCAAACATGTAAACAAGAGCTAATACCTATTCTTCTCAAACTATTACCAAAAAAAAAAATAAAGAAAGAAAGAAAACTTCCAAATTCATTCTATGAGGCCAGAATTACCCTGATACCAAAACCAGATATAGGCCCACTAAAAAAGAAAACTATAGGTTAATATCCTTGATGAACATGGAGGCAAAATTCCTTGATAAAATACTAGTAAACCAGATCCAATAATACATTAAAAAAAATCATTCACCATGATCAAGTGGGATTTATTCCTGGGTTACAAAGATGGTTCAATATTACCAAATCAATCATGTGATACATTACATTAATAAAAGAAAGGATAAAAGCCATGTGGTCATTTCAACAGATGCAGATAAAGCATCTGACAAAGCATAATATCCATTCATGATTAAAAATCCTTAACAAAATAGGCTTAGAAGAAACATGCCTCAATATCATAAAGATCATATATGAAAAACCCACAGGTAATATCACCCTCAATGGGGAAAAACTGGGAACTCTACAAGTCAGGAAGAAGACAGTGATGTCCATTCTTATCACTGTTATTTCTCATCGCTGGAAGTCCTAGGTACAACAAACAGACAACAAAAAGAAATAAAATGCAAGGAAGAAGTCAAACTTTCACTTTTCACAGAGGACATGTTACTCACTGATAAGATTATAACCAATAACAGATATAACTGATAAACAAATTCAATAAACTTCAGGATACAAAATCAATGTACAGAAATCTGTTGTATTTCTGTACACCAATAATGAAGAAGCAGAAAGAGAAATTAAGGATTCCCATTTACAACTGCACCCAACCCAGAAAGATACAATAAGAATATATAACGTAAAAAGGTATCTTCAAAAACAGTGCTGGGAAAACTGCACAGCTACATGCAAAACAATGAAACGAGACCATTTTTTGACACCAATCACAAAGATAAATTCAAAATAGATTAAAGACTTAAATAAGACCTGAAACCATAAAAATGCTAGAGGAGAATACAAACAGTAATGTCTTTGACATTGGCCAAAGCAATTTTCTTCTGGATATGTCTCCTGAGCAAGGGAACAAAGCAAAAATAAACTACTGGGACATCATCAAAATAAAAAGCTTCTGCACAGTGAAGGAAACAATCAACAAAACTAAAAGACAACCTATGGAATAGGGGAAGATATTTGCAAATGACATATCTGAAGAAGGGTTTTAGTATCCAAAATATATGAACTTCTAAATCTCAATACCCCCCCAAAAGAGTGATCCAATTAAAAAATGGGCAGAAAACTTGAAGCGACAGTTTTCCAAAGAGGACAGAGAGACAGCCAACAGCCACATGAACAGAAGTTCAACATATTCATCACCAGGTAAATACAAATCAAAACCATAATGACATATAACGTCACAGCAGTCAGAATGGCTAAAATCAACAATGCAAGAAACAACAGATGTTGGTGAGTATGTGGAGAAAAAGGAACCATCTTGCATTGTTGATGGGAAAGCAAACTGATACACTCACTCTGGAAAAGAGTATGGTGGTTCCTCGAAAAGTTAAAAATAGAATTACCCTACAATCCAACAATTGCACTACTAGATATTTACCCATAGAATACAGCATTACTAATTCAAAGGGATACACGCACCCCACTATTTATAGCAGCATTATCTCCAATAGCTAAACTATGGAAACAGCCCAATATGCATTGACTGAAAAATGGATAAAGAAGAGGTTGCAAGGGTGGTTGTATATATATATATATATATATATATACACACAGCAGATATAAATATATATGTATATACACACACACACACATGGGATAGATAGATAGATAGATAGATAGATGATAGATAGATAGATATGATATCTGCTGAGGCAACCAATTCATGACGGATAACCTGGACAACTGCTCTTGTTCTTCTAGAACAGAGGAATATTAGCTCTAGAATCACGATGGAAAGAGCCTTAGTATGTCTTATTGATCAAACTATAAGTAATATCATTAGATTCACATATTCCCCTCATAATATAATATTTATTTACTTAAATACCTTTCTGGATTTTTAATATGATGACAATATCATGGAAAAATAGATAATTCAGGGCACCTGGTTGGCCCAGTCTTTAAGCATCTGCCTTCAGCTCAGGTCATGATCCTGGGGTCCATAATCAGCCAGAAGGCTGTTTCTTCCTCTCCCACTCCCCCTGTTTGTGTTCCCTCTCTTGCTGTCTCTCTATCTGTCAAATAAATAAATAAAATCTTTAAAAAAATTAAAATATTAAAAATAGATAATTCAGATATCAGCCCTTTGGTTCTTCAAACTCTTCATATTGGAATTGGGGTCCTTTCTCTTGACATAATCTGGTATGTATGCTTGGCTCCTGGTTTTCACAGTTGATGATAAAACTCTGGAAGTAATCATTTTATGGTGCTCAAATGCAAGATCTCCAGAGTTTTATATCCTGCTTGCAACTGATCTCTGACTACATGAAACAAAAGCAATCATTCAGCAAAAAAACAAGACCTAGTACTTGTTGAAACTCAAATAATTATCAATGTGATAAATGACAAGTAGAACAACTGGAGTAGGGGTGGATAGATCATGGAAAAAAAAAAAGTTGAATCTGCAATCACTGTTCAAATTGACTAAACAGAAAATCTAAAAATTGACACTTGAGCTTGACAGAATAGATTTTAGACTCATTCAGAATCTCCAGATTATGCAGGCCATTCAGGTTAATTTCCAATAAGACAATTTTTTAAATATTGTAATGTTATTTTTGTGGTTTCTAATGGTTCTATATTAATAGTTTTTGTGCTTATATTTACAAACTAAATAGAAAAAGGCGTTACTCAATTGATTAATGACCCATCTGCATTAAAATATATCATAGTGATTAACTTATAGTCTTACAGTTTTAGTGCTGAGTAGCCACTTTTAACATCAATAATATTGGCATTCTGACTTTCCCCCCCAATACCAGTCCATAAATACCTTCTTTTTTTTGAAAGAACATGTTTTGGTTTCTCTTCTATATTTGTAAGTTAAAAGCATTTCTCCTAAATATTGAATAGAGATAAAGGAACTTACCCTCAATGCAAAACATTTAACAGGTTTACCTCAGAGATATGGTCTGGTTTGGTTCCAGACCACAGCAATAAAGAAAACATTGAAAAGAAGTTAAATGGATTTTTGATTTCCCAGTGCATATAAAAAGTCATGTTTACACTAAACCGCAGTCTATTTGGTGTCCAATAACATTTTGTCTAAATAAGCAGTGTATGAACTTATTTTAAAAATACTTTATTGTTTAAAAAATGCTAATCATCATCTGAACTGTCAGCAAGTCATAATCATTTTGCTGCTGGGGGGTCTTGCTTTGATGCTGATAGCTGCTGACTGGTCAGAGCGGTGGTTGCTGAAGGCTGGGATGGAAGTGACAATTTCTTAAAATAAGACAACAATAAAGTCTGTAGGATCAATTGACTTCTCCTTTTATGAACAATTTCTCTGTAGCATGTGATGCTGTCTGACAGCATTTTACCCAGAGTAGAACTCTCAAAACTGGAGTCAGTCTTCTCAAACCCTGCTGCTGCTTTATCAACTAAGTTTATGTAATACTTTAAATTTTTTGTTGTCATTCCAACAATCTCCAAAGCATCTTCACCAGGAGTAGATTCTATCTTAAGAAAATGCTTTCTTTGCTCATCCATAAGAAGCAACTCCTTATCCTGTAAATTTTTATCGTGAGATTGAAGCAAGTCAGTCCCATCTTCAGGCTCCACTTCTAATTCTAGTTCTCCTGTTATTTCCATGACTTCTGCAGTTACGTCCTCCATTGGAGTCTCAAACCTTCAATTTGTGAAAAATGTGGTATCTGAGAAGCACAATAAAGTGCCATAATGTGAGTTATACCTATAATCTTAAATTCAAAGTTCTAAGTATTTTTCTTTTCATTGTTCTTCTGTCCAGTCTGGCATTATAAGATCAGATAGATGTGTCTGGTCTTTGAAAAATCAGCATTTTTCTAAACTTATATCACCTGAGATGAACACATGGCTGAATTCTTATCTCTCCTCACTTCACTGCACAATCAAGCACTGAGATTCTCTCATCTTCATCTTATCAAGTTTATCCTCCACTCTTCATCTCCTGCCAGCACATGCTTTCATAGTCAGAGTACCTCTCAAATCTGCCAGCTATCTCTCCAGGTATTTCTGTGTGCTATCCATGGTAGTATAGTAAATTATGGTCACTCTCTCCTCTCCTCAGAGGAACACCAGCACTCAGTAGTGCTTCCTCAGAGTGATGTATTGCCACTTTGGCACAGTTATGTCCCACTCAGCTATATCTCCTCTATTGATTTCATACCACTGTGATGTACAGAATGCCTGGGAGGCTGCCATTGCCCAGAATTAGAGAAAGAAATAGGGTACAAATCTCCTCTGCCTCTGAATCCCCAAATTTCCTGGAGAGTTATCTAGTATTCCTGTGGATTTTAATCCCAGGATTGGGGTAAGACTTGCATACATCTTTCATAGTAGTCTTTATGAGGATCTTTTCTGCATTTCCTTCTAATTCTTTCTGATCTCAAAGTTCAGAAATTCTTTATATAGTTGTGTATATATGTCTGTGGATTTTTTTAAATTTGTCTTTCTTTCATGTGCATCTGTAAACGTGTGGATACATTCGTGGATTTTTTTCCCCCTCTGTCTTTCATATACCTGTGTGTGTGTGTGTGGGGGGGGGTATATGGGGGTGACAGAGAATGGGAAGTAAAATTGCCAGATTCTAGTTCTTCCCAAATATTAATTTATAACCTATATTTTACCTGGATCACAAGCAGACTAATTTTTTATTTAAAAGTAAAACAAAAGTTACCATTTCCTCCATTTCTACCTGTCAGACACTGCGATATTTTAATGGGTTACTCATATCTCTTCTAGGCTGGCAATGTTTTGAAGAAACTATAATTCCTTTAAATACACCCAGTGTATTTTTTTTTTTTTTTTTTTTTTTTTTTTTTTGGCTAGCAGGGACAATATTCCCTCCTCCTAAATAAAGCCCAGGGGCAAGGGGCTGGTGGACTGGCTGTAGACCCCCATCACTGTGGAGCTCCCAGCTCTGCTGAATCTGCTGACGAGAGGAAGAATGGGTTTGTTTACACACCTGGTTTCTTAGGGCTTCCTCTCTTGCAATATTGCCTACCTCCCCCAGAGGCAGG
>PISX010033568.1:0-14943 GCA_004024625.1 Mellivora capensis | reverse complement strand
GGGGTAATGGACATTGGGGAGGGTATGTGCTATGGTTAGTGCTGTGAAGTGTGTAAACTGGCGATTTACAGACATGTACCCCTGGGGATAAAAATATGTTTATAAAAAAATTAAAAAATTTAAAAAAAAAGACAGCCTCTTCAATAAATGGTGTTGGGAAAATTGGACAGCCACATGCAGAAAAATGAAATTGGACCATTTCCTTATACCATACATGAAAATAGACTCAAAATGGATGAAGGACCTCAATGTGAGAAAGGAATCCATCAAAATCCTTGAGGAGAACGCAGGCAGCAACCTCTTCGACCTCAGCCGCAGCAACATCTTCCTAGGAACATCACCAAAGGCAAGGGAAGCAAGGGCAAAAATGAACTATTGGGACTTCATCAAGATCAAAAGCTTTTGCACAGCAAAGGAAACAGTCAACAAAACCAAAAGACAACTGGCAGAATGAGAGAAGATATTTGCAAACGACATATCAGATAAAGGGCTAGTGTCCAAAATCTATAAAGAACTTATCAAACTCAACACCCAAAGAACAAATAATCCAATCAAGAAATGGGCAGTTTTTTGTTTTTTATAAACATATAATGTAAAAATACATTATATGTTTATAAAAAATTTAAAAAAAATTTTTTTAAAGATTCTCTTTCCCTCTCCCTCTGTCTCTCCCCCCTTCTCCCTCTCTTATTTAAAAAAAAAAACATCCACTTACTATCTCCCCTTCTGCTGCTTTTGGAAGGTAGTAGTGGGCAAGAAGCCATGCTAAGCACAGCCATTGTAGACTCTACTGATTCTTTCTTTGGCTACCAGGTTCTCACAGCCAGAGAGCGAGAGTATAACCATTTCCCTGCTTGGTTGCTGCTGCTGAACTCACTGGTTTCTACTGTATTTGTTGTTTGAGGAACAGGGATTTTTCTGATCCTCTTTCACACTACTGGCTAGCAGGGAAGCCACAGAAATGAAGTCTGTGCCCTCGGAGAGCTCACATTCAAGCGGAGGGAGAAGACCAACCAGCCAACCAACCAACCTCGCAAAGACAGACGGGACAGTTTCACAGCGTTTCAACAGAAATCAAAGGCAGGGGGGATGAATATCTCTTTACAGGTGTCTCACTAATTTTGCTTTTTACTCTGTGGATCAATTATTCACAGGAGTCCAGTCCAACAAAAGGGCACACCACAGGCAGTCCCGTGGCTTGGCTGCACGGGAGCTTTAAGGCAAGGCTGTGTTAAGTGGGCTGTGATTCCGCACTTAACAGCAACACTAGTTACTTGGGATAGTCACTGGAGCAGTCACTGGTTAGACCCACTAAACCGGTTCCGTCAACCAGCTCCCAGTACACAGGGGGAAGCCCTGATATGTAGGGTTTGCAAACTTCTGCAGTCGACTCCCACCATGTGATGTCAAGCCACTAGCAATCTAATATCCAGCTTGAGAAGCCCTGAATATTTCACAATGGTCTCTGCAAGCAGGAGGCAACCCTTGGAGCCCGTGACCTCAAGGGCTACCGCTCTGGGACTCAAGCTGCAGTCCTCGTTGTTGGAAGGGCTTTGAATGGCTGAGGGAAGTTTGTGGAGGTTACATCAGACAGTGAGTTGTCTATAAAATCTTCCGAATTCATCAGGAACATACACCGGAGGGTCTTCTTGCGAGCTGAGTTCTGACCAGGGATTTTGAGGAACCTCAAAATAATGGAAGACAGGTGTGTGCACCTGGGCTCAGTGTAACTCAGGTAGGAAGTTGCATTTGCTTCTCTCAGGTCCTATTTCTGCCACACATGTGTGTCCAGTGTAAGCCACCTGAGTGTCCAGGAGTGACAGCTGGATCCCTGCTCTGGTCCTGACTCCATAGGGACATCTGAGCAGGCAGTCTGGCTCTTCATGCTGCTACCTCCTCATCTGGAAGCAGCAGCTCATTCTCAGCACTCAGGCCTGGAGACCTCAGAGGGAAGTTTGCCACAGGAGATGGCATTAAGTAAGAATTTTACCTCCCTCCATAGCCTCTGGTCCATTATTATATGGGACCCCGAGACTCCCTCTGCTCAAAGACTCCTAAATGGGGAAATCCTCCAAAAGGCAACCAGGTTGCCAGGGGCCACATCAGCCAAGGTGTATTTCTATCCAGGAAGACAAAGTCCAGCCCCTGCATTCCCTGGAGAGCAGAGCTCCACCGCCTGAGGAAAAGCCTCCTTAGGGGAAAGCAGAAAGCACTAGTTTTGTATCCAGAGAAAGGCCTGTTTTCTCAATAACCTGGGCATCATAATTATACACACTTGACAGTGTCCTGGAAATACTAATTGAGATCACGTATGTAAAACAGTCTAGCAGCTCATTAATGTTAGCTCAAAATATTTTAAGTACATCTGCTTATTATTAAGGATGTCTTTCTAGTCTTTGAGAAGCATTACCTATGACTGTCTTAAAACGTGTGCCTTTAAGTAAACCTCAAACTTACTATTCAGGATTTGTTTCACTGTGTTGCTTTTTTAAAAATTTATCCAAAAGTCTTCTGTGATCCGTTATGCCATTTTGCCCGGCAGGAATTTTTGTGTGTGGTTATGCTGTAGATGTCAGTTTTGACGTTATAAAAATAAAAATCTTATTCAAGAGTCATTTGTTCAACACTTTTTGAAAAATCCTTTTATCTTATTTCTACTACTTCCTCACCCCCCCCCTTTTTTTATAACACAGACCGCAAAGGAACCAGGGCCAGGATGATAGCCATGGGAAAGTTTTAGGGGAGGCTAGATCCATTTATTCGCTTTATATACATCTGTTGAGTACATGTCTTCTGCCTGTGTGTCACTACTCTAGGAACTGAGGCCACAGAGAACACACAGTCCTTGGCCTCAAGGACTCTAGCAATTAAGTGAAAGATACAGACAAGCCAAGTGGTAATAAATTTATGGCGTGAGAAATGCTAGACACAAAACTGATGCTACAGAGCGTGTGGGTCAGAGTGAACTACATTCGGAAAGATGGAGAGAGGGAAGCCTTTTGTAGTTGGAAGTGACAACTGAGTAACTGGGGTACAGTCAGCTAAGAAAGGGGACAAGGAAGTTCCAGACAGAGTGAATAGAATGTGCATAATTACAAAAGCACGACAGACACAGGTATGCTCAGAGAACCATATGCAGTTTGACTGTGTTAAAAATCAGGAACACGGAGTGAAGCTTCCAGAGGTGAAGCTCCATGAGCCACTTCCACCAGTTTATGTTGCACCCTGATGGCAAGGGGCAGTGATCAAAGGACCTTAATCAGGGGAATGAAGAGACCAGATCCGTTCTTGGAGAGGTTGCTTGATAGGGATATGGAAAGACTTTAAGGGAGAAAAGCCTGAAGATGGAGAGACCACTTAGTAGGTGAGTGCAACAGGCAGAAAATGAGGAAGGTCTAAGCCAAGGCAAAAGGAGGGGAATGCAGAGAAGCAGAGAGCTAGAGAGCTATGAAGTAGCCAAATCAGTAACTCTCGGTCAACATGTAGACATGGTAGGTAAGGGGGACAGAGGATCAAAGTTGATTCTTAAATGCTTGACCTAGGCATCTAGACAGAGATTATAGTGGAATTCACTGGCAGGAAGCACAGGAGGAAGGTGGATGGAAGGGGTTAAATAATTAGCCATTTTTAGGTATCCTAGGTTGAACTGCCTATAAAATATCCAGACCAGAGTTGGTGCAGTAAACATGTTACAATATGTATGTGTACAAATCATTACATTGTGTGTCTTAAATGTATACAATGTTATATATCCATGATATCTCAACAAACCCTGTGGAGGGGAAAGTGGTGAAATAAATCTAGCTTGGAGCCTGAGACAGATCTGAGGAGACAAGTGGTAATCAAGGTCAGAGACACGTGTCAAGAGTGAACAGAATGAGAAGAGAATAGAGGAGGAAAGGAATAGAGAATAGAGGAAGCAAGACTGAGAAACATAAATAGCAAAAAAGAAGAGATGTGGAAAGACAAAGATATAAAGGAAACAAGAAGAGCTGGAAATCATATTAATACTCAAGTTTCAAGACTCAGTTCAGGTACCACCTTCTCCAGAAAAGCCTTCTCTTGGTCTCCCCTGACCTCACCACCCTAACTATTTCTGCTGTTTGCTCATGAGCAGAGTTACACCCAGCGCCCATGACCTTCTAAGTGAAGCAGCATTTCCGTCTCCTCCATACCCCCCAATCTCCAGCTTCTACAGCTCTCAAGGACAGGGTCCAAGTCTTACACTGGCACCCAGGTTGGTTTCTGGCACATCCTATCTGTCCCATCGATAAATGTCCATTCGACTAAACAGGAGTCATGGGAGGAAAGGCATTCAATAAGAGGAAATAATCAACTTTATGAATTACCTCCAAGAAGCCAAGTCAAAATACTGTACTTACCCAAAGACAGTGAACTGGCAATGCTCCGGGCAAGAGAAGTTAGTGAACTAAGGCAGAAACCAAACCACCATGGAAGTGGATGGAGACAGCGGAGAAAGTACCAGCAGCTTTCTCTTGTGAAGAATTTGATGGTGAAGGGTTGTGTCACTGCATGTAATAGCGGGTCAGAAAAGGATTTTCACCCTAATGGCTCTTCGTTTAGTGACAAAGTTTTCAGAAATCAGGTGTCAAAGGAGGAATAAATAGGTGTACTGGAAATGGGAAGGTCACAGAAAATCAAGGGGGATTTTTTTTTAAAGTTGGAAGATAGTGAAGTACAATTGTAGCCCAAAGGGAAATCAAAACACTTCAAGAGGGAATAAAGACACAGGAGCCAGGGACGCCTGGGTGGCTCATTGAGTTAAAGCCTCTGCCTTCGGCTGAGGTCATGATCCCAGAGTTCTGGGATCGAGCCCCGCATCGGGCTCTCTGCTTGGCCGGGAGCCTGCTTCCCTTCTTCTCTCCCTGCCTGTCTCTCTGCCTACTTGTGATCTCTGTCTGTCAAATAAATAAATATAATTTTTAAAAAAAAATTATTTAAGACACAGGAGCCAGAGGCACCATTGATAAACATATTCTGAAAAAGTAAAACGAGAGGAGATCCAGAACACAGGTCACTGAACAGATGTAGAAGGCAGGCCACAGTCCCCACAGAAATAGAGGGGAATGAAAGGATAACGGCTTTGGAATCAGATCCATGGGTCAGGAAACAGAGCAGGAGCAGCTCAGGTGGGAATGCCTACTGACCTCCACTTTTCTGATTAAATGCTAGACGGTGCCCTCTGCTGAGTGTGGGGCATGGCTGGGGAGCGTCAGGAGCCCGGTGAAGGTGTGTGTAGTTGTGGACAAACAAGAAGGTGCTAACTGGAAATGTGCAGGAAGGTTACTGTGCGGTGTGAAGAGACAGCCAGCTCGGGGCTAACAGCCCGCTGCTGCCCCTACAAGCCCCCGCTTCGGGACTTCCACACGTTTGCACAGCATCTGTGTGAACCAAAGGCGAGAGCTGGGGTAGGAGGATGGAGAAGGATAGCTGTGTGGCATTGGTTTATAAGAATTATGTTTATGGGGGAAAGAACACATTTTCCACATATTTTTAATTCATATTCTGTATATAAAGCATTGTTTTGAATGTTGAAATTGTTTATGTAAGTGTCAACAATTTGTTTTCACTCCACTTTTCATTTTTGGGATTTACCACATTAATACATGTAACTGGAAAATTAGATTTAGTGTTACAGTTTTAAGTGAATGTTAGAAACAGTAATTAATTTTACTTCAAAAAAATCCTTTTGCAGAGAGCAAGGTTTCAATTATGCTTTCTTAATTTTTTTTTAAGATTTTATTTATTTTGAGAGAGAGAGCAAGAACACGAGGGGAAGGGCAGAGACACATGCAGAGGGAGAGAGAGAATCTCAGACACCACACTGAGCACGGAGCCTGATATGGGGCTCAATCCCAAGACCCTGAGATCATGACCTGAGCCGAAATCAAGAGTCAGACACTTGGGGCGCCTGGGTGGCTCAGTGGGTTAAAGCCTCTGCCTTTGGCTCGGATCATGATCCCAGGGTCCTGGGATCGAGTCCCGGCATCGGGCTCTCTGCTCAGCGGGGAGCCTGCTTCCCCCTCTTTCTCTGCCTGCCTTTCTGCCTACTTGTAATCTCTTTCTCTGTCAAATAAATAAATAAATAAAATCTTAAAAAAAAAAAAAAAAAGAGTTGGACACAACTGACTGAGCTACCCAGGCGCCCCATGCTTTCTTAATTTTAATGAACTTTTTAAAATATACTGGTTGTACTAAGAACAAGAACAGAATAACACTTTATTTCTTTAAGTAAAAAATACACTTATCTATTATAAATTCTTTGATAAATGTAAAATAAACAGACATTGTTTCAAGTTCACAAGTCAACCCTTTTTGGACAAAAACTATTAAACAAACTTCTGCACACATTATACAAAGTTCTTTGTTCCATTTAATAAACAAACTTAGAGATAATTTTATGATAACATAAAAGCAGCATAGATTAATTTTAAAATTGTCATTACTGGAATGGAAATCTTCTCTAACTTTCTGCATTATCTTTCTAATCTAAACAAACAGTGACTAACCCAGCGTTTTGGGTTCACAAAAGCCCTTATGCCAAAGACTTCATGGAAATTTCTTATTTATCACTGAAATCTCAAACTACATTTTTTTTAAGATTTTATTTATTTATTTGACAGAGAGGGAATACAAGCAGGGGGAGTGGGAGAGGGAGAAGCAGGTTTCCCACTGAGCAGAGAACCCAGCTCCATCCCAGGACCCTGGGATCATGACCTGAGCCGAAGGCAGACACTTAACAACTGAGCCACCCAGGCACCCCGCAAACTACATGTTTGTTTGATGATAATTTTAGCTAAGGCTACTTCTAAGTAGTTGGGGTCAATAATGTTGTCTAGTAAGTAACATTAAGGAACTTACAGACAGAATTTATCTCCACATGCTACCAATTCATTTTAATTATTTGAGTTCCATCTTACGGAGATCCAACATTTTTATCCACTTGCTGGTGAAAGAGTTGGGTTATTTTCAGTTCTTCACTATCACAAGCAATGCCGCAAGAACATTCACACCCACACCTCTGTATATACATGCAAGAGTTCTGACAGAATCCTAGAAAGCAGAATTGCTGGGTCCCAGAGAATATGCATCTTCAGTTGGATATGACAGGAGGACCATATCCTTACGAGGTTGTATCAGATTGTTCACAAAAGAATCATACCAGTGCATCCACTCACCAGCTGGGTGGGAGACTTCTGTCTTGTTTCTCCACATTCCCACCTACATTTAGAATTATCAGGCTTTTAAGTTTTCTCAGATCGGCTGGGTAAGACCCCATGTTTTAATTTGCGTCTCTTTGGTTGCTAATGAGACAAAACACTTTCCTGGGCTTGTTGGTCATGCTAGTTTTGTTTTATGTGAATTGCTTAATTATAGCATGTGCAAATTTTCTCAAGGTTTTGTCCTTTCTTTACAGTTTGGCAAGGGTTCTTAATACATTCTACATACAAATAACTTCTCAGTTTGATATGTCACAAAAACCATCTCCCAGTCTATAGATTCACTGTCTCCATTTGTATTTACTATTCTCCTTTTCTTCCTCATTATGTTTTCTTCTTTCTTGCCTTCTGTTGTACTTACAACATTTTTATATGCATTTTTTTCTCCTTTGTGGTTTTAAAGCTATACATTGTTTCTATGCTTTCCAAGGTTACTCAGTTTTTTTGACCTATAGAGTTAGCTACAATATATTTCTCCTGAAGTCTGGAGGAGTGGTTCTCAAAGTATAGACCCCAAACCAGTAGCATCAGTATCACCTGGTAATTGTTAGAAATGCAAGTTCTCAGGTCCCACCACAGACCTAAGGAATGAGAAACTCCAGGTGGGGCCCACAATCTGTGTGTACCAAGTGATTCTAAACAACCAAAGTCGTCTTTTCCTACCCAATCAAAAGACCTCAACTCCCATTTCCACCTTTCCTGTTTCCTTGGTATTCTTATGTAGAATTTTGAGTGTGGGTGTCTGTGTGAATAGTGCCAATCGTTAATTAAAATAACAACAGATTATTTTCTGGTTTTTTGTATCCCAATTCTTAGATCTGTTAATAGCTCTTTCACTGAGAATGTTAAGCAGCAAATTTTCCTAATGCTTTTTGAAACTGTATGGTCCTCATGTTTGAGTCATACTTTATTTGGATTTAGAATTCAATTTTTGGGGGCGCCTGGGTGGCTCAGTGGGTTAAAGCCTCTGCCTTCAGCTCAGGTCATGGTTACAGGGTCCTGGGATCAAGCCCCGCATTGGGCTCTCTGCTTGGCAGGGAGCCTGCTTCCCCCTCTCTCTCTGCCTGCCTCTCTGCCTACTTGTGATCTCTGTCAAGTAACTTTAAAAAATCTTTTAAAAAAAAAAAAAAGAATTCAATTTTTGCACTTGCTATCAGCAATCTGAAAGTGATACTTTGTTATTATCAGGCATTAGCTACAGGTAAGAAGTCTGTTGTTCATCTAATAGGTATTTATTAGCAGGCATTGTGTCTCTCTCATAGTTTTTAAGACTTTTCTCTCCATGCCTGGAGTTCCACAATATTACTGTTTTGTGTCTACATGTGCATCTGTTTTCTATTTAACCTCTTCATCATCCTTTGTCTTCATTTACATGTGAGAGTTTGTGACTTTAACTCTGAAAAATCCTCAATCTCTCTTTGAATAGTGCTTCTCACCCTCTTTCCTTTCTTCTGAACTTCCTGTTGGATGTAAACTTCTCGGTCAATCTCCCATGTCCTTCCCCTATTTCTCCATATGCTTTTTTCCTCTTCTCTGTGTACTGCATTCTTGGCGAAGTTCTGACACAATTATCGAGAGCACAGTATCTTCCTTCATGTGTCAGCCTAGTGCTGATGCCACATACTGTGTGCTTTATCTCGGTCTCTGTTTTCATGCACAAGATACCTAAGTGGCTCTATTTCATATATGTTTCTTAATTTCATTTCTGCTTATCTTTGGTTAATTCTTTTTTTTTAATTTTTTTTAAATTTATTTATTTGTCAGAGAGAGAGGGAGAGAGAGCGAGCGAGCACAGGCAGACAGAGTGGCAGGCAGAGGCAGAGGGAGGAGCAGGCTCCCCGCGGAGCAAGGAGCCCGATGTGGGGCTCCATCCCAGGACGCTGGGATCATGACCTGAGCCGAAGGCAGCCGCTTAACCAACTGAGCTACCCAGGCATCCCTTACCTTTGGTTAATTCTTGCTCTTTTTATGGAAGTTCTTATTTCATTTACCACTCCGAAGATCCTAAAAACATGTATTTAAAGTCTTTTTCATATTTCTCTATTCTCTTCCTTGTCTAAAGTTTGTCTCCAGTGGTTGGTCATCATAGGCTAGATTTCTTCATATGTTCTGGAATTTGCATCTTAAGTTCTCTTTGGTGAAATCTCTTTCCTTCCCCTCTAGCCAGCCTCCCACTTTTAGCGGTGGGTCTGTAACTGCCTCTGGCCCTCCATCCCCTTGATGGCACTGCAGATAAGGAGCTGCCATTGTTTGGGGCTTTCCTCATTTTGGGGTTGTGAACTTGTACAGTGTCCTTCTTTCCTGGCCACAAAGTTTCATAGAAGTAGCAGTCCTAAGGAGCTTTCCAGTCTCTTTTCTTAACTAGGGGAGCCTCACTCCAGGCCCTAGTTTCCAGAAGCTCCTATCTACTTTCAGACATACAACCCAGCAGGTTCCAACCCCAGCCCCAACCATACCTTTGTCTTTTGTTGTATTTCTGGTATAGGAAAATGTTATTCTTTCTTTTTAATGTATCTATTACTTTCATCTCTTTTTATACAGTTGCACGTTTGGAGCAAAGATGGAGCTTCAAAAATCAATTTATAACGTCTCCTTGACACCCAAGGTCTGACAAGGAATCTGCTTTATTATGTTTTTAGGACCCAGGAAGGTGTACAGAATGCTGTGGACTTCCAGTTTCCAGTCTGGCATGTGAAGAGCTGGGAAGCTATCATTCCCTCCTAACAACGAGTTAAAAGCTGAATAAACTGAAGATCAACGACTTAAAATAGAGAATCCCAGGTTACCAGAGCAGAAACCTCCACTGCAACCAATACTAGGGGAGGAAACCTCAAAGTAATTGACAAATTGCTGGAGGCTCAATGCAGACAAGTAGACAGTGATGGAGAAAAATCCTATCAAGCTTCCAGCAGGGGAAAATCATCCATTTTGAAATACCCTAAAGAATTCCTTTCTTCTTGGTAGTAAGACCTGCTCTCAAAAGAGCCTAACCCATTTCTGGGAAGGGAACTATCCAACTAGAGCCCATTCCTCTCCTACCCCACCTAAGTGGGAGGGGCAGGGTAGGCAGAAGCCTGCGTGAACTTGACAGCGTGGAGGCACGGGCTCACTAAGACTGAGACCTAATCACAGGACTATCAAACACTTCCCCACCCCCCACATCTCACCTCACCATCATATTACTAAGGTCTATTTACTAGAGGGTTTGTTTTTTTTTTTACACCCACTACATCATGTCTGGCTTTTAACAAAAAAAAAAAAAAATCACAAAACATGCTAAAGCAAAAAAAGTTTGAAGAGACATAACAAGCATCGGAACCAGACTCAGATATGCCAGGAATGAGAACTATTATTAGGCCTATTATTACAAGATGGGAATTTAAAACCACCGTGATTAATATGCCCGGGGCTCTAATGGAAAAACCTGAGAACATACAAGAATAGATGGGTAATCAGAGAGATGGAAATTCTAAAAAAGAATAAAAAAGAAATGCTAGCCACTGTAACAGGAATGAAAACCGCCTTCAATGAGCTTGTTTGTATACCAGATACAACTGAGGAAAGAATCTCTAGGTTTGTGCAAATGTCAATAGGAACTTCAAAATCTGAAAAACAAAAAGAACAAGGACTGAAAAAAACAAACAGAATATCAAAGGGCTGTGAAACAATTATAAAAAGTGTCACATAAGTGTGATGGGAATACCAGACACAGAATGATGTAATCAAGTTTTCTTCTGTATGACCAATTAAATTTCATTTTCCAAGCAGTTCTCCTGGAAGATAAGACAAGAACTCTCCCTTTAACTCGTTGTGAATTTCCTCATCACTAGATCATAAGCCATACAAGAGGAGCATCTCTGAAGTTGTGTTTCAGGCAGAGCAGGAGTAGGTGTAGAAACCATACACGCCATCAGCATAATGGAGTTTGAGTAAGGTCTAAACCTGTGCTGGCAAATGCTGGCATAGATACATGGCTGATCTAGAAGAGTCACTGTACTCCTCCCACAGTCCCTTGGCAGTACCTCGTGACCCTTCTCAATGCAACGCATTGGAGTCGCCTCCAATTTACTGGAGCTAGCAGGCAAAATCAATTCTGTTATCCATATTTCCTAAGCTGTGTCTGAGGCAGCTTCCTCCTATAAAACATTAACTGGTAAAAATAATAATTATTTTTATAATATCAAATGAATTTGAAAATACTGAATCAAAACTATACACTTGGGGTTTCTTTTAAAAGATTTTATTTGCTTATTTGACAGAGAGAGAGAGACAGCAAGAGAGGGAACACAAGCAGGGGAACTGGGGGAGGGAGAAGCAGGCTTCCCGCTGAGCTGGGAGCCCGATGCCGGCCTCCATCCCAAGACCCAAGTCGAAGGCAGATGCTTAACTGACTGAGCCCCCAGACACCCCATACAGTTGTTTTTGACTGCCGAACTTCACAAAGTACGTTATCCATTTATATTTTCTGAACTTCCTAAACCAGCTACTATGAGTAGCTCATAGAATGAATGTTTTCTGGAATAGACTTTGACACAATTGGTTCTAGAAGCATTCATGGATCCATCATTTAGGGGAAAATAGAGAAGTCTGGAGGTAGAGCAGCAGTTAGCAAATGTTCTCCATAAAAGGCCAGTTAGTCAATATGTGGGGTTTTACAGGCCAGAAGGTCTCTGTCACAACTACTAACTTCCGCTATAGTAGCAAAAAGCAGCCATAGTCAACATTGGGTACAGCTGTGTTCCAATAAAACTTTATTTGGGAAAAGAGGTCTGTGAGCTACAGTCGGCCAGTTTGCTATAGAGCATGATGATGATACTTTGACACAAAAAAATTCTGTTATTCAACAATGCGGAGCACCTACCATGTTCTGGTTCCACACAGATGAATCCATGTGTTGGGGTAGACCATAGTATTTCAGGCACAGACCCATACAAAGCCATAAGAATGTCATAATTTACATTTACAGGCAGTTTTTCACTTGACTTGTTTTAAAACTGGTATTTTTAGGGGTGCCTGGGTGGCTCAGTCGCTTAAGCATCTGCTTTCAGCTCAGGTCATGATCCTAAGGTCCTGGGATCAAGCCCCACATCGGGCTCCCTGCTCAGTGGGGAGTCAGCTTCTCCCTCTCCCTCTGCCCATCCTACCACCCCCACCCCAACTCATGCTCTCTCACTCTCAAATAATAAAATCTTCTAAAAAATAATAAAATTGGTATTTTTTGTACCATCATTTCACACAAAAGGACATGGAGACGCAAACTTCATCTGCTGACCTTGCTGGCAAAGGCAGCTAGAAATGGAAGGTAGATGGCCACACCTCTACTATGGCATTTATAGGTCACTTCCACTTTCTTTGTCAACTTAACAGTGCCTCCAATTTATATTCAACCACAATAAAAACATTGGGAAAAATCAACTAGTTAGTTTTCGCCTTAAGAAGTGGAAATAATTCCAAGCCCAGGGTGTCCTATGTTCCAGGCGGAATAGAGTCTTGTGTTGTTCAAAGAGACTGACTGCATCTCATCCAACAAACTAGTCCTCTCATGGAACTCAAAACCTGGCCAGTGGGAAGGAAAGATAGAGACACCCTCTATTCTTTTTCAATGTTTTGTTTCGAAATCCTGATGGAACAGTTTTATTTAAGTCCAACTAGCCTTTATCCTACAAAACTTTCCAAACAAAGACTCCACAATTTGGTTCTTTTCCAGGTTCTTTTGATTCTGGTAAATCAAGCTGACCCCAGGCTTGTTTGGGCTTTGTTCAAATCACCACCAGCCTCCGTTTACATGCCTGTTCCTGGTGCCAACTGTTTAGACCACGGGATTCAGATATCTGCTGCCCCCAGTTACACGGCGTCCTTCCCTAGGAAAAGAGAACTCCCCGTCGATTCAAGCATTTGGCATCTCCCAACTACAGAAACAGGGAGGAGGAAGCGACTTATAATGAAAGGGGATATTGGTGCCCACGATTACTTTCTCAAGCCCTGTTCCCATATCCTTTCTAATTGTGACCTTTTTGAATAAGCACTAGGAGTTAGCCTGTTTCAGACAAAAGAACCCACTGAAGTCCCCATAACACTATATACCAAGTGACTATTGTGAAACAATTAGCATTGCGGCCAGACACAGGGCTCTGATTTTAAAAAGTGCTGCGTTCCTTGAAATTCCGTAGTCTTGGCTGCCCTGCTGGCCACAGACAGAGCCACTGGAATGTTTCATACACCAAATGTTGTTCTCAGCCTAAGTCATTTGTTTCTCTTCCTAAAATTCCTATGGAAAATTTCCTATGAAACAGACTTGAGAGTCAGAGTGAATAAAGAGCTTCCCTTTGAACAACTGTCTTCTACTCCCCCATCCCCTCCCACACATTAAAGAACCCCCCCCCAAAAAAATTGCTCTCAGACTGCACAAGAAAATTTGAACCTCATAAGGGCTTATAAAAGCTAAAGAAAGCAGGGGCCATTCCTCAATGTGTTTAAATGAATGGTTGACATGAAAGCAAATTCCTGAAATTTCCTTCGGCTGGCATCATTCAGGATAGCCCATTCCCAAACAAAAGTCTTACGCCTACATCTGCCAGCAGGGATTGTCACCACTCATAAACAGCTGTAGATTGAAATCACCCAGAGCTCTAAAGAAGGGGAATCAGGCATTTGTTACTTCTTCAGAACAAACCAAACTTGACTCAAAAGGGGACAAAAACAAACCAGAGCAAAATGAAATGACAAAAAGTATGTTATGATTGCTGGAAGGCAGAACACAGACACCGGGGACACAGGAGAGGGTTTGAGCTTGGGAATGTGCAACAGAGTGAAAAAGACCTGAGCAGCACTGGGAACCCTGGCTTCCATTAAATTAATCAGCGGGGAAGCCGTAGATTGATGGGGCTCTAATGCCACAGCAGCTTACTGAAGCCAACCAAAATCTCAGGCTACACAAACCGTCCCTGATTTACTATCGTTTAAGACTTTCCTACTTTAGGATGGTGCAAAAGCGACATATATTCAGCAGAAAATGTACTTCGAATTTCAAATGTGGGTCTTTTCCCAGCTTAGCGATATGCAGTACCATTCCCTCTCCTGAGCTGGGCGGGGGCAGCGAGCCACAGCCCCCAGTGGGCCCCACAATCACCAGGGAAAATGACCCATAGGCTTACAACCGTTCTCTACCCACTCGGCCATCCTGGTTTTCATTTTCAGTGCAGTATTCAGTACATTACATGAGATATTCAAAACCTGGCTATAAAATTGGCTTCGAGCGAGCTGATTTTGCCCAACTGGGAGCTGATGTGGTTCGAGCTGGCCAGGCTGAGCCACGGGGTTCCTAGGTTAGCTGCACTAAATGCATTCTCAACTTAAGATATCTTCAACTTACAAAGGGTTTATGGGGATGTCACCCCATCTGATGCGACAGAGGCTCTGTCTCTCCCTCATGGTTACAAAACCCAAACGTCAACCCAAGCCATCTGGGTTTTCGGTCGCAATCAGTAATTTTCTTCCTTCGCTGCCACCGTCTCTCCCGAAGAAACGCTCCCCGCCTGCTGTGGGTACAGCGTTCCTGGCCACTCGCAGGTCGTGGCTCAAATAAATTCTTAAAATTCTGCATGTGCCTCAGTTTACCTCTTGACAGTGCTGATGTCAGAGGAGGGAACGGAAGGAGACCCTCCCCCACCCTCCCCAAGCACAGCCCCCCACCCCCACCCCC
>PISX010033567.1:0-14966 GCA_004024625.1 Mellivora capensis | reverse complement strand
TTAAAAGTTATATCAATGAAGTCGTAGTGATGGTTGTCTTGTTTTTTTTTTTTTTTTTAAGATTTGATTTATTCATTTGACAGAGACCACAAGCAGGCAAGAGAGGCAGGGAGGGAGAGAGAGGAGAAAGCAGGCTCTTCGTGGAGCAGAGAGCCCGATGTGGAGCTCGATCCCAGGACCCTGGGATCATGACCTGAGCTGAAAGCAGAGGCTTTAACCCACTGAGCCACCCAGGTGCCCCTTGTCATTTTTTTTGTTTGTTTGTTTGTTTTAGATTTTATTCACGGTTGGTTTTCTGGGGGAGGGACCTGCCACGTGGGTTTTCAGGCAGTGTTTCCTGAGTTAAGTCCTCCTGCCCCCCTCAAGGGGATGGGCTTTGAGGAAACTAGCCCTTCAGGCTTTTGTTCTCTGGAGGTTTTTATGTCTGTTCATTTGTTTTCTCTCCCCTTGGCAGCTCCCAATGGTTCTTGGAGGTTTAGAGGAAAGAAAACTGCTCCCAGACCTCCCTCCCAGAGAGAAGCCCCAGTCTGTTCCCCTCTAGGTGCTGCAGAGCACACAGGCTCCCCTCTGGCTGCTGGTAGAGCAGGTTCCTAGCCGCAGTCCCTGGGGGCATAGGAACTCCTGCTTGTACCCAAAACCACAGCAGCGGCGGCTGTCTGGGGAGCTCCAGACTGCCAGAGAGGTTCCAAGCAGTGATCTCACCCTGAGATTTTCCCACTGGCCAGGGCTGGGAGCGCTCAGTCTTTCCGGGTCCGAGAGCACCAAGCTGGCACTTCCATGCACCTCTCTCAGGGGAGCGTGTGGGACACGTCTCAGGCTCTGATAGCCCGGCACACGTGTGGGGACTGCAAAAAGGCTGTTTCTGCCATACAAGGGTCCCAGACCCTCCTGCATGCCAAGCGCCCTTAGGAGGTCTCCTCGTTGCTCAGGGACCAAGACCTGAGTTCTCCGTCACACTCTCTCTGGCTCAGCGCCAGTGGTGTTTGTCCTCAGTCAGGGGACTTAAGCCCCTGTCCCTAACGGTTCCAATTCCCACAATTTCACCCCATGATCCTTTGTTCTTTTTGAGTTCTTTCTACGAGACTTCAAGTTAATGATGGTCCCCAGATGCAGGAGACTCTCATATTGGTGTATTACTTTCCAATGGGTCGCTTCTGGTGGCTCCCTCCCCCTTTTGTTTATCTTCCGATACCAGTCCGATGTTCCCACTCCGCTTTACCTGCCCACTTCCGTCTTCTACCCCCCTAGAGATCCAGACGTGTATAATTCTGATCTCAGGCTCATTTCATGGGTGATCAGAGTTCCTTGGTAGGTAATCAGCTCACTTTAGGGTACAGATTGAAAGAGCACCTCCTCCTAGTTCCCCGCCATCTTGTACCCCCCAATCCCAGCCTTTGTTTCTTCAACTTGCTTGCAGCTTCTGAAGGAACAGATAGGTCAGTCTCTCCAACGTGCCCCTCACTCCTTAGGTACATTATTTTGCCCCCATTTCTACTTTCTCCCTGGGAGGAAATATTCACAGTGCACATATAATCACTCAAACAGCTTTAAGTCAAACAGGCTTCTATGGGGATCTCAGGATACTTTATAACTATCAGCCATGTGACCCTGACCATCATATATGACCACTCTGGACTCAGTTCTCTGATCTGTAAAATGGGTTCAAGAATATCTGATTCAGAGTCATTGTGAGTTTTAAAAATGAGTATGTATGGAGAGGTGCCAGGAGAGGCCTGGCACTGAGCAAATGCTTACTTCATGCTGGAGACAATTAGCTGGAGATATCTATCCACCTGTTTCTGACCAGAGACAAGACTGGAAACAGACTGCACAGCCAAATTTGGTAATTCAAGGGAAGTTAAATAAAGGGGCCATTTCCAAAGGTTCTCACAGGATTTAGCAAACCAATAAGAGAGTGTGACATGCCTAAGGACTAATAATAGCAGGGATCCCTTATCACCTCTAAGATTTAAGGGACAATAGGAGGAAGCCAACTATTTAGGAGGAGGTATGTTCTGCTTGACAGAGGCCTTCTATAGATGGTTCCAACCATGATGACCTGGCAGGATGTGAAACAGGATAAATATCCCCCTTTGCCAGAAGACTGGATAAAGAAGATGCAGTTCATTTATACAGTGGAATATTATTCAGCCATCAGAAAGGATGAATACCCACCATTTGCATTGACAGGGATGGAACTGGAGGGGATTATGCCAAGGGAAATAAGTCAAGCTGCGAAAGACAATTATCATATGGTTTCAATCATATGTGGAAGATAATGAATAGCTTAGAGGACCATAGGGGAAGAAACAGAAAACTGAATGGGAAGAAATTGGAGAGGGAGACAAACCATGAAAGACTCTGGACTCTGGGAAATGAACTGAGGATTACAGAAGGGAAGGAGGTGGGGGGATGGGGAACTGGGTGATGTACAAAGAAAAAAAAACTAAAAAAAGAAGAACCTGATTTAAAGTAAAAAAAAAAAAAAAAGGCGTGAACTGCCAATAAATGTTTGAGTAAAAAAAAAAAAAAACTCAGTTAAATATTTAAGGTTATTTTGTAAAAAAGATAATAAGTAAATAACTAAAGTTCTTTTGAACAGTAAAAAAGTAAAAAAGTAATAAAGAAAAGAAAAGAAAGCTATCCCTCTTTTCTAGGGGTTCCCTTTCACTGAATCCAACTAGATGCTAGGCAAGAGGTCTGTTGATTTAAGGCTAGCTCCCTGAGGCAGAGATGAAGGTGGAAAACAGTGGAGTTAAATCTGGAGGGACAAACAGAAGAGAAACAGCCTATCACCTGACTGATCTGATAGTTAGCACTTCTCCATCTATGGTGCTCTTTCAATGTATGTAGAGCAAATTAAAGACAAACCAAAAGAAAGGGCACATCTATGCATTTTAGGACCTTATAGACTAGACTAGTTGGAGTGGGGGTAAAGGGAGAGAGCAGAAAGAGAGGGAGAATTTGAATAGTATAATGGGGTCAAGATAATTTAGGTCATCATTTAAATCATTGCATATCCTTTATAAAGCCACTTCACCACTCTCTGGTTTGGTCACCCATAAAATGAAAACTTTGAACTACCTGATATTACAGACCTTTCCTAGCATGGAATTAATGACCTGAAGCATGGTAATATAGTAGCTTTGTCATGCTTTCCCCTTCCCTTTCCAAAGTAGGTAATGCATAGAAGACAAAGATTGTCATTCTTTGGAACTCAGAGTCAAACAACATCTTTTCCTGAAGTTGAACTTGATTGAGAGCTCATTATACTAAATCACTTTTTGTGAAATGTGTACATCATTCAGAGCCTACTCATTCCATGTGTTCAACCCAATTTTTACTTCACTGGGATGGAGCCTTTTTTATTTTGGTCAAGAGGTAAGAGAAAAATGTAATGTCCTTTTCCTAAAAAATAAGCAGAGAAAAGCCTCGGGCCAGATAACTAGAAAGACCACAGATTTTTCTTAAGAGCCAAGCAGCTCTAGAGAAACATCGCTTTAAAAAATCTTGTTAAGTGGCTTAGAGATGAAGTGCATTTTCCAAAAACATTTGGTCTCAAGAAATAGATCAAAAGTAAGGATCTACTTGGTAAATTGAGGTCTAAGGGAAGGGCAGGTAGGAAAGTAAGTAGGGCAGGAAGGAGACAGACCAAGTATAGTAGCTGCAACAGAAACTCTGCATCATCTTCTTTTTAAAGCATTCTCAGTGCCTTTGATTCTACTGTATTATGTATGGAATCCTTAGAAATGAGGAATATACCATGCTAAAGAAAGAAGACTTCTACCAGGTGTCAGAAGGCCTTAAAAAATAAGCTCTTCAGCCATTTGATTCCAGAGCTAATAATGTCATTCACTTATTCTCTCTTTGATTCATTCATTCATATTCACAAGAACTGTTTATTGAGTACGTATTTGAGTCCAGAATGTCTTCTAGAAATATTCATAACCCACTTAGATCCCATAGTCAGGGGACAGTCTCTGAATTTTAAATGATAAAGAAGAGCCAGCCATGAGAGGGTTAGCAGAGAGAATACCCCAAGCCAGGACAGAAACCAATGCAAAGGCCCTGGAAGGCTGACTAGGCACGTGGCCTTTGTGAGGAGCATAAAGAAGGGTGGTGTGGCTAGAGGATCATGAGTCTGGATAGCAAAGCCTGAGACTGGAGAGGAAGAAAGGGAGAAGGCCACAGAGCTTTGTGAGGGGACTCACTGCCACATCTCCAGATTCCAAGTAATGAGGAAAAGTACATCGCAATGGAGAGTTCAAAGTTTGGTTGAAGCCTGTCTCCACATGTTAACCTTGCATCATAGTTCAACAGATGGAAATGACAGGGCACTCTGATCTGGTGATATGAAGGTGTCTCAGGGATGCAGGGAAGCCACAGTGAAGCTGCCCGGGAGACACCTCCTCTGCCATTCTCTTTGTGTTAGCCAATATATTTGCATTTGTTCTTACAGTTTTGATAGGGAAAGGTTTAAAAGGCTATGTTTTCCCAACACATTCTCCTGAGGCTCCACTATAGGACAAGAAGGTCACATTTCAAAAAGGGCCACAACAGACTAATTGGCCAGAAGTCTGCAGCCCATCTGCACAGGAAGGGGCTGGAGATACACTCTTGTTCAGGAATGGAGAGGGCTCCCTGCTCCCTTGGTCTCTTTCCTCTACCTGGTGTACTTTGGCCCTTGGATTCGAACTTAGAACTGTTAAGAAGAAAACCACAGGCCCCAAATGGGGTCACTTAGACCAGGTTCCCAAGCAGGGCTTAATACCTGATCTAATTGCAGTTTCAACCTCCCCCCAGCAATGTAGTGTAAATTGGTCAGTCAGGAATTTTTCAATGGGCCCTGAAGATTCTACCTCAAAGGCCCTCTTCATTCCCCAAGGGAAGATGAGGTAATCTGCATGATAAGACTTCTTGCTTTTCCCCTTAGAAGTGGTCTTGGCTGAAACAGTCTTTTTCTTTTGCTCATAACTTTCTTGCCAGGCCCTCTTTCTGTAAAAATCTTCCATTTTGTATATCTCCTTAGATCTCCCCTCTACTTGCCTGATGGGATGCTGCCCTATTCATGAATCATTTAATAAGGCCATTAGATCTTTTAAATTTTATTACACTGAATTTTGTTGTTTAACAGAGAGAACACCAGTGTGTGTTTTCTGGGCCTTTGGTTTTTCTTGTAAGTTTATGTCCATTACCTCTAAAAACATGGTTCATCTTCTGGACACAGAAAATGGATGGCCATTTTTCTCTAGAAACTTGTCTAAGTATGGTAAGTGTGTGTGCTTCTAGAGAAGTTCTACTGATCATTTCCTGCTTGGACTATGTTCTGCTCTATGTTGCTTATTATCTGAAGGAATCTGTTTTTGTTTTTCCAGTAAATCTAGCCTCTGGGCTCTGCCATGCATTGGAAACTTTTTCAGCACGGGATCATTATTATAACCAGTAGCCATTACATGCTTAAACAAGGCAGTTACTGAGGTAAATAGTTAAATTTGAAAGTGACAAAGAAGCTAAGCCAACGAAATCTGGGAGGGAAAATAATAAAGGTAGGAATGATTTACAAAGAATGTCAAAAGATAAAACAGTGGGTGTTTTGGTTTCTCTCTTCCTTCCTATGTCATTAAACAGAATGATGAAGAGTTTCTTACACCAAAAGGATTAAGATGTCTGCTGGTAAGAAAAGTGATACCAGGCATAGAGTCAGGAAAAGCAAGTCCTAATTAGGGTGACCATATGTTCTGATTTGCCTGGGAAAGTCAAAGTTTCCACCTGTTCTTCTGGCATAGTTACTAACAGTGCTCTCCCTTCACTTTCAAAAATTCTTTTTTGGGATGATAAATTATATGGTGGCATTAGCCTTAACTCTGCTTCCTCCAGTAAGTGGGTTTGTGTCTCTGGGTAAATCCCTCACCAATCCAATCTTCACTTTTATAAAAAGAGTTTAAATGAGTTTTAACTAAGGTGATTTTTATCCCAATATTCTATGGTTTCATTAAGGGTAAAAGAAGAAAATGTAGAATTTGGGGATTATGGAATGTATATGCTTTGAATTAAAGGGTATCACTTTTTTTAACATATAATCTATTATTTGCTTCAGGGGTACAGGTTTGTGAATCATCAGTCTTACACAATTCACAGCACTCACCATAGCACATACCCTCCCCAATGTCCATAATCCAGCCACCCTATCTCTCCCCCCCACCCCCCAGAAAACCTCAGTTTGTTTCCTGAGATTAAGAGTCTTTTATGGTTTGTCTTCCTCCCCAGTCCCATCTGGTTTCATTTTTTTCTTCCCTCCCCCCACACGACCCCCCAGTCCTGCCTTTCAAATTCCTAATATCAAAGAGATCATATGATAATTGACTTTCTCCGATTTATTTATTTTGATTAGCTTAATACCCTCTAGTTCCATCCATGTCATTGCAAATGACAAGGTTTCTCTTTTTGATGGCTGCATAGTATTCCATTGTATATATATACCCGTTCTTCTTTATCCATTCATCTGTTGATGAACATCTATGTTCTTTTGTTCACTACATTTGTATCTTTAGGGTGAATACCAAGTAGTGCAATTGCTGGGCCACAGGGTAACTCTATTTTCAACTGTTTGAGGAACCTCCATACTGTTTTCTAGAGTGGCTGCACCAGCTTGCATTCCCACCAACAGTGTGGGAGAATTCCTCTTTCTCCACATCCTTGCTAACATCTGCAATTTCCTGACTTGTTAATTTTAACCATTCTGACTGGTGTGAGGTGGCATCTCACTGTGGTTTTGATTTGTATTTCCCTGATGCTGGGTGATGTGGAGCACTTTTTCAGGTGTCTGTTGGCCATTTGGATGTCTTCTTTGCAGAAATGTCCATTCATGTCTTCTGCTCATTTCTTGATTGTATTATTTGTTCTTTGGGTGTTGAGTTGGATAAGTTCTTCATAGATTTTGAATATTAGCCCTTTTTCTGATATGTCATTTACGAATATCTTGTCTCATTCCGTTGGTTGCCTTTTGGTTTTGTTGACTGTTTCCTTTGCTGTGCAAAAGCTTTTGATCTTGATGAAGCCCCAGTAATTCATTTTTGCCCTTGCTTTCCTTGCCTTTGGCGATGTTTCTAGGAAGAAGTTGCTGTGACTGAAATCAAAGAGATTGTTGCCTGTGTTCTCCTCAAGGATTTGGATGGATTCCTGTCTCACATTGAGGTCTTTCACCCATTTTGAGTCTGTTTTTGTGTGTGGTATAAGGAAATGGTTCAGTTTCATTCTGCATGTGGCTGTCCAATTTTCCCAAGCCATTTGTTGGAAAGACTGTCTTTCTTCCATTGGACATTCTTTCCTGCTTTGTCGAAGATTAGTTGACCATAGAGTTGAGGATCCATTTCTGGAGCAACTAGGTGTAGAAGAAAGGAGGAAAAAATAAATAAATAAATGTTATATACACATAGACACACACACACACAGGCCGAGACACAAGACTGGTAAATGGGACCCCCCCCCCACTTGATTTTGGGTGTATTTTGATCTGTGAGAAGAAATTGCCTCCCCAAATTTTAAAGAAAGAAAGAAAAAAAAATATATATATATACAAAAATAAGGGCAAACACGATGAAGGAATGGGATATGACTGTAAAGATGAAAATTTTAAAAGATTCTAAAAAAGGAATTGATAAGAAGTTGGTCAAAAAATGAAAAAAAGAAAAAAAAAGGAGAGAATGTAATGAGGCTGGAGATTAGAACACAGCCATGTGCTAGATTTCGGGTATATTTTGATCTGTTAAAAGAAAACTGTATCACAAAATTTTAAAGTAAGAAAAACTTATATGTATATGAAAAATGAGGTTAAATACAATGAAGGGATAGGATATAACAATGAAAAATTGAAAAGACTTTTAAAAACTATTGATAAGATAAAATAGTAAACAATGTTAAACTAGGAAAGAGGAAAAACTAAAAATAGAATAAGAAATTTTTTTTTAAATTTAACTTTGAAAGACTACAGAATCATGAGGGAAAAAGCCATGAATTCTGTGTTGTATTCCATAGCTCTGAAGTTTTGAAGTTCTCATTGATCAATGAACTTGATCTTGGGTGAATATTCTTGCTGATCTTCTGGGTGAGGGGCCTGTTGCAGTGATACCCAAATGTCTTTGCCCGAGGTGGAATGTCACCTCCCCTGCCAGGGCCAGGCTAAGTAATCTGCTTGAGTTTGTTCTCGGGAGATTTTGTTCCCTGAACACTTTCCGTACTGCTTTGGAGGAGGAGAACGAAAATGGTGGCCTCGCAATATCCGGCCCCAGAGAAGCCAAAAGCTTGAGGCCCCACTCCTCAGTGTGCCCTCGGACAAAAGCAGTCAATCGCTCCTGTCTCCCTGGTCTCTCTGGCTGTGCTCTGTGCTCACCCGGCCTGTGAATGAGCGTTTCTCTCTCTGGTGCACGGCTCCTTGTGGAGTGTCCAAACTCAGCCGATTCCTGCAGAGCACTCCTGAGCCACTCCCCCTGGGGGATGAAGGTGAGTCTCCCTGGACCTGCCATTTGTGGGGTCCGTGCTGAAGAGCCATGGCCCAACTGTGCCTTGGATCATGGTTTAAGGTAGCCCTGAGCTGAGAGTTCACTCTTCAGCTGTCTCTGCAATGGCTTCCCCAATCCAATACCTGGGAGCTCTGCCACACTCAGGCACCCCTGGTCTTTCTGTGACCCCGTGGGTGTGAGACCACCCTGTTCCTGTGAGGCTCCACCCCCGCTTAGCCTCTGGAGAGACATCCCTCAGTGGGGCAGACTTCTAAAAATTCCCATTTTGTGGTCTTCTGCTCTACTGCTTGCCAGGAGATGGCCCCTCTCCCCCATGCAGTGTGTCTTCCCAAACGTTGCCTTGGATTCACTTCTCTGCACATCCTATCTTCCAGAAAGTGGTGAATTTTCTGTTCCTAGAATTGCTGCTCTTCTCTTCTCTCTCCTGTTGAGTTTATAGGTGTTCCTCGTAGTTTGATAACTATCTAGCTGAACTCCTGGCACCTGGTCATACTTAAGTCTCGTACTTCTCTGCCACCTTGCTCCTCTCTCAGGATCACTTACTTTTGAGGGGAATGCTTGTCTCCTAGTTTAGTATTGCCTTTTTGTTATCTAACAGTATTTATTGGTGATGATCAGAAGATTACTCTATGTAGGCATTACACTAAAGATCTTAAAGGCATTATCTTATTTAATCCTAACAAAATTATTAGTTTTTATTTTATGTGGACATAGTCACTTCAAACCATCTTTCAGAGCTAATTCTATCTGATATAAACCATTATGCCATATCTAGGATACTTTCCTCAGAAATTGCAAAGAAGGTACTTAGTGGATCAGCCAGGATAGGCTAAGTAAAGTATGGAGCAACAACAAATAATCGTTTTAGTACCTTAAAACATGTATTTCCCAATCATGTTACATTTTCATGAGATGTTAGCTGAGGTTGCTGCTCTAGCCTATTCTCTTTCCAGAACTCACCAGGCTTGACAGAGCAGTTACCATCTAGACTGTGGTCCCAGTGTATTGGTAAAAGAGAAGAGACAGGGTAGAACATTTTATGCTGGCTCTGAAAGCTTCATCCAGAAGAGACCACATTGATTCTGTTCATATTTCACTACCCAACTCAAGTCCAAGAGAACAGGAAGGGAACCAGTAGGGAGAACAGGAATATTTGGTGACAAGAACTAGTGACTACCACAGCAAGGTATTCCCAAAACAAAGGATTGAAAGTCTCTTTCAGCTTTTAAATTATCTCAGTTCCAATTTACTTCTTAGTGAAATTTCGTAGAATGAAGTGTGGATTTTGATTCTGTTTCTTTAATGCTTCATTAAACTCTTTGTTAACCACAGACTTACTAGCTCACCTCTGCTAAGAAACAAAAAACAAACAAAAAACACCAGTTTCTTTCTATATCCAAATAAGCAAGTAGAATGATATGGATATATACTACTCCTAATCCAATTATGTCCATCTTCTCTCTCAGAAGGTCTTAGCTGTATCTACTATACAGCTAAGAGATGACACATTAGTGAAGGAAAAGGTGTGTTTACCTCAGGAAAGAGTGTCTTTATGACACTTATCTGCTCTGATGAATCCACTAATGTGAAATTTCTGACCCAATAGGCAGTGATTGCACAGCTCTGAGACTCCTCTCATTATTCATGAAATATGTGCTGGGCAGTGTCTGTGTGCTCCCTGCAGACTCACTGCCAAGCAATTACTCATTTCCATCACTTAGCTTTATTATTATTACTATATATTATATATTATGTTATTATTATATATTGTCTATATATTCTGCACACTTCAAGAAGCAAAGCACAGTCCCAGAATGAAAATGATGCTTGTCTTGTTTGATTTTAAATAGAATCGCACTTTCAAGTCCTTAAAAATTGATGTTGTTTTAAACTTTACAACAAGCAAGAGGGGAAACTGGTAGCTGCAGAAATAAATGGAGAGCAATCAGGATATGTTATACATATTTGCTACCCAAGATCTGCTGGAGGTACAATATTATATACCCTGATTTATTTCCCTGACACCCCTCAGGAGCCCTTAAGAGGAACAACGAACCAGAAATGGCAATGGAGTCCTGGTTGCGGTCCTTAGCCAGAGGCAGCAGTACTCATGGGCAGTGGCCCATGCTTAGAAAAGGGACAGGCTCCAGGAACCATGTCCCTTTCTCATCACAGGGCTTCTTGTTATGTCCTTGCAGACATAAAATCTAACATTAAAGAAAGACTATCCTTTGCTGCTCTGTGATATCATCTGTGCAGATAGTAGCCCTGTGGATACCCAACTGAAGATTATTCCAACTCCAGAAGTTGTGCCAGAAGATTTTTGGAAATGATGAAACTTTATTAAATGAAAAGTCCTTGTCCTAGGTTCCAATCCTCCTCTGTGGACAAAATCTTAAATTCTGTAGTCAATTATAGTTATGGCCCCAGCTCTTAGTCCCAGTATCTACCTGTTCTCATGTGAATTGGTCATTCATCAATAAAAGGGCAGAGTCTCTTTCTCCAATTTTTTGAATGCGAGCTGGTGTTATAATTGCCTGGGCGCCTGGAGTGTTTAGAAATGATGGTGGGTCAGTTTTGAACCTACATCTCCAATGTCCTTCCCTGTTGTCACTTGACCTCTCTTACATGCTTGCCGTCACCATGGGAATGTGTCCTGGCTAGCCTGCTAGAAGGTGGAGCAGCTCCAGACTGCCACAGTTGTCCCAGCCAAGGCCAGAAAGAATATCTAATTACCATCTGACCCTCTAGACACATGAGCAAGCCCAGCCAAGATCAGCAGAGGCACCTAGCCAAAACCCAGCTGCCCTCAGACACATAGGTAATGCATATCTGTTGTTAAACAAGTCACATCCTATCCTATGGGATACCACATCCTATCCTATGAGATAGACTCCTATCCCATCAGAAAATTGTAGCTTACTTTTTTTTTCCATTCTCCCACACCTCACCGAGATATATTTTCTTTACTTTGATCTTTAAATTTTCTTCGGTTTCTTTATTTTATTCCACATATTATTATTAAGTACATAACATTATCCTGGATGACATGGTTAATGACTAGGGAACTCTCATTCTAACATAGCAGTTCTCAGTATTTTTTATCTTGACTTACTAAATGGATGACATTAATATGCACAAGGCACTCTCAAGAGTAAATTTGGAGTTTTGATCAATTCTTAGTGAATTTGCACCTTCTCTACCCATGTTTCCTATATCCAAGAAATGGCACTTGAAAAAGCTAGTGAATCTAAGCAGCATTTAAAAAATTGAAACATATCATAGATGTCACCCTACATCATTTGCATGTTGTTACTTTACCTGCCATTAGTTATAATAACTTATAACACAATTCACTGCTGATTGCTATATCCTGGGTTTCGATATCCCAGGTAAGAACAACTGACCTGGTGAAGGGAGCATGCTGACATGCAGGTATTAGCCACAATCCAAAGCACAGTGTAAAGGGCTTAGGAGAAACACAAGCAAGGGATTGTGGGGTGACTCAGGAAGGAAATGCACTTTCCAATGGAGGCACATAGAGAGGTTTCCTAGAAGAATCAACATCTGATCTAAACATGGGCTTTGACTGAGATTGAATCACTTCATTAGCAAGAGAACACTCTTTATCCATCTCCTCCAAACCCAGATGTCCCCCAATCCTTTTGGCTGGGCTCACTGGAGGTTGAAATTTCAATCAGAGCAAAGAAATTGGGCATTATTGCCTTACTTTACTAAGACAGGTGATGGGGAGGCAACACCTCAGAATGTGAAGCTCTCAGCCCAGCTTCCTGGACTCTGTTGCTGTGCCCCACCCCCCCCAAAGGATGTTGGAGGAGTCAGCTTCCCTCCCTTGCATTTCCAGACAAAAGGATGGGTAAGTCAGGTCAGATTCCCCCAGTTCTCTATCATCTGGTTAAGAGCAGACCTGGGACAAACCTGGCTTGCTTCTCCCTGGGCTAAAGTTCTTTCCACTTTCTTGAATGTTTGATGATCTTTAGAAGTTCTTTATAACCCTGGCTTCTGAATCATGTTTCCTTTTGAGTCTTGCCTGCCAGTCTAAAGGCAGGATTTATAGATACCATCCCTCCCACTCCTGCTTTTGAGGACCAAATTACAGGAGTCAAAGCTGATTTTAAAGACAGAGGCTTTAGGGATTCTAGAGGACTCTCTTTTAAGAAAAAAAATATTTCCCTGTTTCTTCCTCTCATGCCTATCCTAGCAGAGTGTGGTTTTTCAGCTTTTCTCTACTGTATGGTTTTCCCATTATGAGATGGCAGAGGAATGGGAAACAGTTGCCCATTGGCAGTAGGTGGTACAATGACAGCAATAAAGTTCTACAGAAAGCATTGCATAAAAAAGGTTTAGAAAGATGCATTCTTTTATGGAGTTTGAAAAAAATTGGAGTTCACTGGCAGATGGGGAAAAGGTATGGAGCCTTTGCTCTCCTCTAGGAAAGTCACAGTGCAGATTTTTAAGGTTTAGAAGCAAAGCTAATCCATCCTCTGCAGTTACCAATTGTTTTGAGGAGCAACTGCTGGCTCAGCCCTGTTGAGACTGAATGCTTGATGCTAGGCATCAATCTGTAGACTTAGAGAATACGTTATTAACATTATGGCATTCTACAAAGCAGTACTTCTGACTAGGGAACTCAAGAACAGTGTGCTGTCGGATATACCAAGCCATAAAGTTGGCAGCACTCCATCATCAAGTGTGAATGCTACATATATATATGATACACTCCATGAGCATATGGCTCGGATTTTCATGGTTTCTAATTTTGCTACATTCCCTCCTTTCTTTCAACTCACCTTGAGGGATTTATGATGAGTTCCCTATGACCAGTTCACTAAAATAGAGAAATTCAAGCTTGCTTTAAAAATGGTTCTACACAAGCTGGCAGTGTCTGAATGTAGGTGGCTGTTACACCATAGCCTCACTTGGCGGGGTGGGGGGTGGGGGGGCAAAGGACTGTCTGGTGATGGAATATTCTGCCAGCAGGAAGAACTTCTGTGCAGCGCACAGGGTTATTTATTTTTATCTAGAAGGAGAGAGAGCAACATATGGAATTACATCACTTCAAGGGCAATGACTAGTGGTTTGGTTGGATGGTCAGGAACTTGGAAGAATACCACTTAAACATTGGTAGCAAGGAGGTCTGGGGAGAAGCCTGTGGAGAGATCTCTCAGAATAGGCAAAATATGGAGTTTTGTTTGTTTGTTTGTTTTTTGGTCTCACAAAAAAGCTTAGTGATAAGGTGGGTAAGATGACCAGTTCTGTGTCTCTTGGTCAGCCTCTTTTCTGAGCAACACCTCTCCTTACCCATTACGCTAATAAATATGATGGCCATGTCAGCAGGAATGGGGGTTAGGCATGGACTCAGCAACATGAATGTCCACTCAACAAGGCTACAGCCGTGCTCCAGGTCCATCACCCCTTGCAAGCTGTGCACCTCCAGATGCTGTAGCTTCACAGGGAAGACAGCCTTCTGTGGGTGTCTCCTTAAGCTCCTCCTTTGTTGTTCCAGTTTGGTGGTAGGATGCACTGGGCTTCGTGTGTTTCTCTTCAAACTCTGACTTCAGAATTGTGCCAGTGGTCATCCAGAGGCTCTATTAATAATTCTTTCCCTCATCCTTAAACTTCCCCCTCCCCAGAAGGGGGCCACACTTGTATAAAGTCTAATTTCCATAATAGAAATATTATGGAAATACAGTATTTATTTTATTTATTTTATGAGCCATAAAATATTTATTTATTTTATTTATTTTATGAGCCATAATTCCCATGGGGCTTTTTTTTCTTGACTGAACGCTGGCAGGTAAAAGGGGATTAGAGAATGGCCATGTAAACCATTCACTGAGGCCTATGAAGATTGCTTCGTTTAACAGGAGATGACTTGTATTTGCAGTTTGTCCATAGTCTGGAAGGTGAGTATTAGGATGGGATGGGCTTCCCATGTGTAGAAAGAAAGAAAAGGAAATACTCTGAATCCAAAATAATGTTAAAGGCTTACTTTTGATAGTGAGACTGCATATGATTTATATTTTTCTTTTTTCTACAGCTATATAATTTCCAAATTTTTAGAATAAATATACTTGGTCTATTACTTGATTAGTGAAAAAAATAAACTTTTCTTTAAATAAAGTCAGGAAATTAATAGAGTACAGGTCATTTGGTAAGTTACATTCCTACACTAGGGCATAACATTCAATCCACTTGTTAAAGAGTTGAATTAATCAGTTTGCACCCAGTGTCAGCTATAGGTCAAAAAACACCCTGGTTTTTAGGACCTCAAACAATAAGTAAGACTCACAGGGTGTATGTAAGGCTCCTCCGGCTACAGGAAGAGGGTTCCTAAGGCTGTAAGTATGGTGGTTTATTGTAAGAACACATAAGACATTGCAATCGCTAGACTTTTTAGCTGTCCTAAATTTCATGGAGGCACAG
>PISX010033566.1:0-14944 GCA_004024625.1 Mellivora capensis | reverse complement strand
ATGCCTCCATCAGAAAGGATGAATACCCAACTTTTGTAGCAACATGGACGGGACTGGAAGAGATTATGCTGAGTGAAATAAGTCAAGCAGAGAAAGTCAATTATCATATGGTTTCACTTATTTGCGGAGCATAACAAATAACACGGAGGACATAGGGAGATGGAGAGGAGAAGGGAGTTGAGGGAAATTGGAGGGGGAGGTGAACCATGAGAGACTATGGACTCTGAAAAACAACTTGAGGGTTTTGAAGGGGCGGGGGGTGGGAGGTTAGGGGAGCCAGGTGGTGGGTATCATGGAGGGCACGTATTGCATGGAGCACTGGGATGGTGCAAAAACTATGAATTCTGTTACGCTGAAAAGAAATTTTTAAAAATCCAATTTAGTATAAAGCTTATGATTTTATTTCTAACATATTTATTATTAACTTAAAATAAATAAAAAGTCATTATGTACATTAAACATTTATAATTGCATATGGACATATTTTTCAAATTTTTGCATAATTTAATTTATTAAATTATCACAAAATCATATTTTATTAATAAGAAAATTGTAATCAGTGACTTGACTGAAGCCAAATGAAAGTAGAGATAGAGCTAAATAAACTGAGCCATTTGTATATAAATTTATTTCTCTTCCTACTATATGATAGTTCTCTAGGTGCAGACATCAAATTGAACAAATTATTTTTTTCTATTGAATACCAATTTTTAAGATAACAAATTCTAACCTCATTAATGGGAGCATTCACCCTAGTTCACCTTGGTTATGAAACTGTTTTTAATTCACCAGATGTCTGAGCATTGCTCTTAAATTCTTTATGTGTGCAAACATAAATAACAGAAATTTGTTTTTATTGAGGTTTATTGGAAAAAATGCAAGTGGCCTCAAGGCCCTCTACAAAAAAAGTTTTATTGGATTTTAGTCAGTAGCTATGATATTATGAAACATAAAATACCTACCATAACTTTGTAAACCAAGAGTTATAATGATTTGTTTACTTGAAAAAAAAAAACATTTAATTTGTCTGAAGTTCAAACTAACATGCCTGCCTGACTATAATTTTTATCTATTCATTCCAAATATAATATTGAAAAGTAGCATCTCTTGTCACTTACTAGACCTTGGGTCTCTGCTCTTATGTTTAATTTAATATCGACTTGTGACTTCTTTTCCTTTTACAGCCGATAATGAATTAAAATAAAATAATGATTTGCTTTTACTGCCAGACAAGATGCTATATGTTCTATTTTCCAAGTTTATAGTTTATAAGTACTGGCATGTCTTTAATAAAAAGTTTAATAGAAATTCACAATAAAAACTAAAGTGTCAAAATGCTTACCTTTTACCATAAAATTATTAATTCTTACCACATCAAATCAAGGAACACATCACTGGTGTCTACATCATTCAAATATTTTGACAAGCAGTAAACCTATGAAGGAAACACTGTTTTAAAAATTAAACATTCAGTAGTATAGAAAGTCTCTTGTCAAAACAGTGTTCATCATGCAGTTGTCCAAAGGAGTCTGATAGCTAGTGCTCACTGTATTAAAAAAAAAAAAACACTAATTCAATATTACTCAGTTTTATAACTCAATGTCTTCAGTTAGATATGAAATCCACATATAGAGATATAGATATAGATACATCTATCTATCTAGATACATAGTATCTAGATACATATCTAGATACATCTAGATAGTTATGTATCTAGATACTATGTATCTAGATAGATAGATGTATCTATATCTATATCTATATCTATATCTATATCTATATCTATATCTATATATATGGTTTGGCAGAACTCTGATGGAAAAGGAAAAAAATTTATCTTTTTGTCATTTTAGGGCATGGGGTAAATGCCAATAATAACATGGTCCAGCCATTATTTTAATCTGAACAACTATTTGGACCGTTGGTAAATAGAATATTATTTCACACAAGTGACTATAAGTGTCATATAGCATGCTTAACTATTTTAATTGGTGGACCCAAGTTCCTAGGGTTTCTGAGCTCATATAAAAACCCATGTTTATTGTTTTTTGTCTCCCTGTTATTTGTTAGTATGGTATAAATAGACTATCTAAGAATTAATCTTTTGAGAGATAAATCCATTATAAAGCGACCCATATTGGGCTCTCTGCTCCGCAGGGTGCCTGCTTCCTCCACTTTCTCTGCCTGCCTCTCTGCCTATTTGTGATCTGTCAAATAAATAAATAAAATCTTAAAAAAAAAAAAGCGACCCATATACATTTGTAGATCTAGTAACTTGCAAGGTTAAAAGATTTTGAGTAGAAAACATTTTTTTTTACTCCTACATATGCAGTTCTTATCATAGCTAGTAGAAATGAACCATGAGAGACTGTGGACTCCACGAAACAAACTGAGGGTTTTAGAGGGGAGAGGGTGGGGGCATGGGTGAGGCTGGTGGTAAGTATTAAGGAGGGCATGTATTGCATGACGCACTGGGTGTGGTACATAAACAGTGACTCTCGGAACACTGGAAAAATAAAATTTAAAAAGAAAAGAAATATGACTTTATTAGTAGTACTTACTACCAAAATAAATTATTATCAGTTTATTTGTTTAGCATCCACCTCTAAAAATTAGGGTGTTGCTTTATGAGAACATGACCTTTGTGTGTTCACTATAATTATAGCCCTAAAACCAAAGACAGTGCCTGGCACATGATGGAAACTCAATAAACATTAGTTATATTTGAAAAAATACCTGAAAGTCAATACTTCTTTTTTCAATGAAATAATTGATTTAAAATATAATACACAAGTATATCATAAACATCTCATTTATTTGGAATGCTGACATTGCTTTGTGTTATAAAATAGCTTTTCAAACATAAGCAACTTTCAAAAATAGTATATTTGGACATGTCCCTGACAAATGGCAATTAGAATTAATGAATTTTAGAACAACATGTTGAAATAAATTAATACCAATCCAAATACCTTTGTACAGGTTAACAACTAGAGCTTTCATGAAAGGGGTGGCTTTTTGAATCTGGAGCCCAGAAAGTAAAGATAACCTTCTAGGACATAATGATTTCAGAAAGACTCATAGTAAACTCGTAAGCAGAAAGGCATTTTGGACTGTTGAAATAACAATCAAAACACCAGAGCATAGAGTGGGAAAAATAGAGGTGATCAATTTATCATGTGATCCAATTCTGAAGATGCATAAAGAAAATCTAAAACAAATTGTGGTGGTTGTACCTAATACAGAATTGACCATGAGAAATGGTCAGTATTATCAAAAAAAAAAAAAAAGGAAACATAAATTAATAAAATACCTACCTAAGTAAATAAATAAATACGGGAACTATCTGAAATGAGAACCTAAAACAAGTCAAAGTGAGATTTAAAAACAAAATGTTAAAATAATGATAATAATAATTCTTCTGGCAATTAAACCAAAACAGGTTCTTAAATTTTCATAGCTCTTTGTAATTTTCCAAATGATTTCTCATTCAATATCTCATTTACATTTTATGAGCCTTCTGATATAGTAGGTGTACTGAGTGCCTACAAAAATATCAGACCTTATGATAAGATCTGGGGATCCACAGATGAACAAAGAACATTCCCTGACGTTTAAGAATTAAGTCTACACGTGAAAACACTGAGTTTCAGAAATGAAATGGATTTTCAGTTATCCCACAACCAGATCTTCTTATTCTAAATTCAATACTTTTTATAAACATAAATGCCTCATGATATAAGACAGATTAGATAGATAACAGTTAGATGATTTATTTTATTAACTCATAAGAAAATAATTTCATAGCAAAGTTTTTAATAGCATTGAAAGTTAGGAGCATCCTGAATAATCAACCTTTGGAATTGGTACACAAAATATGATGGATTCTCATGGGGAGTACAGTAAGAAAGAGTGATTATTAGAAGTATGGACTGTGGCGTCAGAAAAGCATGGAATTGTAGGCAGCCCCGAAGACAGCACCCAGTGACCTAATGTTCATGAGAATCTCTAATCTGCTCCCTGTGAGTGTTCTCTGGACAAATTGATTTGCTTTTCCTGAATAGACAAATGACAAAAGTGATGGGATGCCACTTTAAATAAAAGACAGCGCCTTCTACTGTGGCAGCTACTTCTCAGTTTCTCCTGGATCATTCATTCTGAGGAGGGAAGACAGCTGCCATGATTGTGAACTTGGAGCAGATCTTCTAAAGCCTGACACCTAATGTGTGAACTTGAAGTTGTCTCATCCTCATGAGCTTTGAGAATACTGCAATCTTGGTTGTCCCCTTGACTGAAGTTTGCTGGGATATCCTGAGCCAGAACCACCCACCAAAGCCACTCCCAGATTCCTGAGCCACAGAAACTGGAAGATAATAAATGTGTGTACTTTCTAGTCACGAAGTTTTATAGTAATTTGTCATATAGCAAAAAGTAGCTAGTCTGGACACATGATATTAAATCCTAGTTCCTCCTCTGACTGGCTGAATGAACTTAGACAGTCTTTCCTCTTCCATTTTTTCCTCTATAGAATATGTGTAAATAAAAATCACATATAAATATATGTAAATCTGCATAAAATAAAATTATTTTAGGATTTTATAGGATGATACGTCAAAAACATTTACATTAGGGATTTACCATATTATAAACATGCAATTAAACATTTCATTCATTAGTTAAGTTGCAGAAGAATATTTACTCATATTTAAACTATTTGGAACATATTAAATGACAAAAGACAGAATTAAAACATATGCACACTGGTGAGTGCTATGAATTGTGCAGGACTGATGAATCACAGACCTGTACCCCAGAAACAAATAATACATTCTATGTTCATAAAAAAAAAATATGTACATAAAGTGAATGGTACAAAATATTACAATATTTAAATCTGGGTAAAGGTCATCTGAGTATTTGCCATAGTGTTTTTATTCTTAACATTTTTGTATAAGCTTGAAATATTTCAAATAAACTGTTTTAAAAGTATTTACAGTATAATCACTCCTTTAAAACATTTTATAGAAAATACTCAAAAGCTATATGAAAAAATATTAATAATGCTAACCTCTGAGTGCAGTGATTATGAGATACATTTATTTTTTCATTTTTTCAAAATTTTGTATTTTAATCATGTATGAATTAATAGAATTAAAATGTCTTTAAGATACGTATAGTCAAGGTAATTTGTAATCTACATTAATTAATAAGGGAACAAAGATCTAGAAAGAAATCTAGAAAGAGGCATAGATATAAAATACCTGAGTAGAAAGTACAATTTAAGATTTGAACAAGAATGAGGAATTGGAAAGAATTCATTTAAAAAGAGATGAGAGCTCCATTTTAAGTACATCTTTTAAATGTTTTTTAAAGCATTTTTATTTTTATAGCTTTTAGAAATAATTTATGCTTCACTCTTGTTTTAATTTGATTTATTTTTTAAAAAGTTCTATTTAGGAAAAAAGTAAGACAGAAAACTACCTCGATCTCAACATTATTTCCATATGTAGATAATGCACAAAGAATGACAAGAATTATAGTTTTCTGTTTAATGAGGTGTTATTCACTTTTATCTTTGCAAGTAGGATGCTTTCTGGTTCTTGAAATCAAAGATCAGTTTGGTTTCTTTACTTCAGTTTGAACTACAAATTTCTGTTACAGAAACATATATTTTTTTTCTTCAGTGCTTGTGCTCGGTCTTTATCACCCTCTGTCTGTACCTACAGCTCTCGTGTGTTCTCTGTCTTCAGCTCAGGATAAGCTCTTAGTATCGTAATCAGGAAAAACATTTATTTTTCCTCTTTATTTTTACTCTAATTTGAAAATGTCCTTCCCTAGAAACACACATCTGTTAATTCTTAATAGTGAATGTTACACACAAATGAAAAGATATTTTAATTCCTTATAAATATTGCCTAATACTAGGACTTTGTTTATGAAAATTATTTAAACATGTTGCATTTCAGAAGTATGCTAGTGAGCACTGTAATAGAAAATTCTAGACACTTGCTTCATTTGATTACTTGTAAGATCATTGCATGAATGTGTCTGTTGATATCAGTGAACAAATTTTCCTATAATTTAATTGGAAGAATATCTTACCCTATATATTAGCTTTGCTAGAAAATATCTTCAAATGGAGTAACCCAGAAAATCATGTGTGGCTTTACTAGATTAATAAACACATTTTTGCCCTTCATTATCCTCACCACTTCATGGAGAGCCTAAATTCTCATTGGGTTCCAAGTTTCATTCACTCATGTTTGCTTTCTTCTGTCTCGAAGACCTAACCCTAAAGCAACAGCATAGCGTGGTCTTAAAAGCTCAGAATTTGAAAGCAGATAGCCAAGATTCAAATCTCATGTAGGCAACTTACTCTTTCTGTGTCTCACTTTCTTACATGTTAATTGGGAGGATAATAAGAGTACTATGTTACAGACTTGTGAGATATAAATGACTTAACCCATGACATGTGGGCAGAAGAGTGGTTGTTGTACATTAAGTATGAAATTATTAGCTGTATCTATTATTATGTTTTAAATTATGGCGATCAACCTCTTCTACATGATTTTGCCTTTTTTATTTCTAAGGGATTTCTATTTGGTTCTCTTATGTATTACTGCCTAACAAAGTAATACCCAGCTACTGCATTCTTGCATCATCATTTTTTTCCTATTTTTCTTGACTGGCTGCTTACACATGTTCACTTTTCTGCAATCTGTTTCCATAAAAAGGAAAAGAAAAAGAAAAAAAAAAAGAAGCACATCCAATTGTCCTCCAGTGATTACCCTATCTCTGGTCTCTCTCTCTCTCTCTCTTCCCTTCACAACCAAACTTCTTTAAAGAACAACTGTAGAATATCTGCCAACAATATCCTAGGATACTTCAAAGCTACAGAGAACTCTGATGCCCCTAAAAGAGGAACAGGGGCAGGACCTGGGGCACGTTGTTTCACTCTGAGCTGAAAACCCATTATATTATTTTTATTACTTGATTTCTTTTCCTCTGCCTCTCTCATTAAAGTTGCTATATCTCACTGTAAAATCTTAGGTCCTTTCTTCCTCTCACTCATCTACAAGCTGAACTCTCAAGGAAAGCTTATCTACGCCCTTGCCTCACCAAAAGTCGATAATTCAATAACTTCCAAATCAAGAATCCACCTCATTTTCTCTCTGGGCTTCAAATCTCCACATGCTATTCAATACTTCCTCTCTATATAACAGACCATTCTATACAAGATGTCTAAAAATTATTCCTACTATTCAAGCACCCCACTACTATCACTCATTCTTTTCCTGCATGATCTAGTGCATTGCTTGGAACACCATGAACACACTTTTTCTCTCTTCCTTTCTAATTATTGTGAAAGAGTAGATAGACAAAAAGCTATAAATAATAACATAAAATATATCTTATGCCACACCTAATTCAAGCAATAAACATTATAAAATTACTAACGTCCTCTGTACAGCCCCTCTGTATTACATTACTCTTCCTAAATCCAGAAGTAACCATTATCCTGAAATTAAAGATTTTTCTTTCTTAACGATCAAATGTGTTAATGAACTTACTGATTCCTGATGTGTAGTTCAAAAATAAATGAAACTGCTTAATGATTAAGCTATTTTAGTAGGTCTATAATAAACTACACTATATTTTATGTATTTTATGCAGACTGTTCATCTCTGGAACCCAGAAGGAAAATAACTGCAGAATAACCTAATCCTCATAAAGACTGTAGCAATAAAAATAAATAAATAAATAAATAAATAAATAATGGTAAAAATGATATGTCAGAATTGAGCAATAGGCTGTTCCAACACAGAAGACACAGAAGAGAAGCAACATCTGAAGAGATGAGGTATTGGGACTTTCTTGTTAGCACAAGTTCTTTTCCTAGGTCTGCATTGTATTTTCTGTGTCCATGGTCACATTACTCACTCATAAAAGCTGCATAATACAGAGAGTAATACCTTACGTAAACTGGATAAAGCACTTTACAAAATACTGGCCACCCACCAACTTCACAGGAATATCCTGAGGAATAATGAGATCATGTTTGCCAGGTTTTATGATATCCGTGGATGAAAGCAGTTATAAAAGTACAAAGTCCTGGAAGAAATTTTGTTGTGCTGAGTGACAGGTATAGTGCCTATGCAAGAAGAATATATAGTTTTGTGTGCTAGTTGAACTAAAAGACATTGTGAGAAATCAGATGTATAAAGTAGTGAAAGAATACCAAGGAAATGAAGTCAACTGGAGGGCAGGGGGAACCTCCCCAGAAAACTATAAAAGATATTATTTGAGTATTACCTTGTTTTCTTGTTTCTCATTAAATCTTCATTTAAAAGCTGAGGTGCATTATAATTGCTTGAAATTAGTATGCATTAACATGGATGGATAGTGTCCTACTTTTCTGAATCATCCTTTACAAGGGTCCTGACCAAATAACTATTTCTGGTGAAGAAAGACTATTTTTCTCACAGTATGATGGAGAACTAAAAATGGAATTTCAAAACTTGTATTGTTCATTCCAGTTTCCTGTTCATTGAGCACATCTTTCCAAGTGCATATAACAGGAAAAAAGTTTCATAAAGTAAATCGAAATTCCTCAAGCTTTGTTCCACGAAGCATGATTAGATTGGATGCCTCATGAAAAATAGGAAGACAATAAGACCTAAATAAACAAGTGAAATGTTATCATTATCATTATTCACCAAATGTTTTTACTTACAAAATGCTTAGTTAATATTTTACATTTAAAAGCCTAAGAACTTGTGTTTCTCTAGAACTCACATTCAAAATTAACCAAAATTTTGCATAGGTATGACAATAATTCCAGGCATTTAAGGAGCAAGCTTTAAATGCCACAAAAATATAAAACACTAGGCACAAAAACTCAAGAATGAAAAACAAAGGGGATCAAACTAGATAGAACAAAGCTACATGCAGAAAAAAAAGTTACAAATGCTTTTACTCTGTGTGTTGGAGTAGGATGAAAATTTACATTTTTTCCTAAAGAATTAGTTTAATCTATGCCCTGGTGTGAGAGACTTTGATAATTTTGTTCTTTAAAATTGGCATTTGACGATGGAGAGAATAAGCTGGTGTCAGGTCTGAAAATAAGGTAGAAATAATAACTTTATTCTGAATAATTTAAAATTTAACACAAAGAACAATAAATCTTATTCTATAGGCACACACAGACACATCCACACATACAAAGATAAACACATGGGCTTGATATATAGTCTATATATCCTAATTATATACCCTAACTATAAAATGAATGTTTTTCATTAGTATGCACATAAGTCAACCATTAAAAGACTCAATAACATAAAATGTTAGAGTGCTTAGATTATGTTTGAGACATTTTTTTCTGTCAAAAATATAACTGATTAAAAGATCAACATTTAAGAGTTGCCTGGGTGGCTCAGTCAGTTGGGCCACCGACTCTTAAGTTTGACTCAGGTCATGATTTCTGGGTCCTGGGAGAGAGCCCCCAAGTCAGACTCTTCACTCAGCAGAAGAGTTCGCCCAAGATTCTCTCTGTCCCTCTACCCACCTCCCCAGCTGCTCGCTCTCGCTCTCTCTCTTTCTCTCTCTCTCTCAAAAACAAGTAAGTAAATCTTTTTAAAAGTCAGCAAAATTAAGCAAAGAGAAAAATAAATTTGAAAATATTTGATGAATCACTTCTCAAAAAGTTTAAAAGCCAGGAAAAAAAATAAAATTCAATAGTACTTGGAGGGAAATGTATTTGTTTGCAAATCCAAGAACATAATAGATAAAAATAAATGAAAGTCCAAATAAATAAAATGTTGATGCTCAGCTTATAATATTAGAGGCAAATGCTTAAGTTAGGAAGTTAGTTAATCCTCTTACCAAATGCAATACATTATTAACAGAGAATGATCTTAATTAATTTGGCTCCCAGAATGCCAAAAAGGGGACAGAATTGGTCCAGTCATAAAAGTTCTGTATTTGAACGCTCACTTCACTCAATTTACACCACATCCCTGAGTCTGAGGTTTCTTGTTAGATACTGGAACTGTCTTTTCTGTCTTATAACGACATTGTGAGATTTAGAGAATCAAAAGCTCTCGTCTTAGTGTTAGAAGATCCAGGTGTTAGTCATACCTCTGGAAACTCAAAGCTTCATTTTATTTTTCTATAATGCAGAGATAAAAACACCTCTTCAAACAGCTATGAGAACTAAAAAGGAAACATGGGAATTGAATACTCTTAACTATAAAGATCAAATCCAAATGTATATTGCACTTCTCTTACTAACCCCAATTTTAAACAAAATCTTACATGAAATCTCGATATTAAAAACAGATCAAAGTGGAGCTCATTACAGTAGAGCTACATTCCTGCTTAAAATCCCTCAGTCCTCAGCTTCCTTTACCAGGAAGTTTCATAAAACACTGAGATCTGCCCCATCCCAAAAAACAGCATGAAAACAAGCTTTCCATAACAAGTATTATTTATTTATTTTTATTCAAGTACAATCAACATATAATGTTTTATTAGTTTCAGGTGTACAATATAATGATTCAGCAATTCTATACATTACTCAGTGCTCATCGGAATAAGTGTACTCTTAATCCCCTTTATCAATTTCACCTATCTCCCCACCCCCTTCCTCTGTGGAAACCACCAGTTGGCTCTCTGTATATGAGTCTGGTTTTTCTGTGTGTGTTCATTTGTCTCTTTTTTCCTTTGTGCATTTGTTTTTCCAGGTCTGGGCACATGTCGCCATATCATCCTGCCTTTCCATTATCATCAAGTTATGCTTGGGTTGTGAAGACGTTCTACTTGAATAAACAATTAAGAACTAGAAGATTTAATAAAAAAAATAGATAATTTGATTGATAATGATTTGAATAGGCACAAAAAACTTAATATACACAGTTCTGTTTGTTTGAATAGTTCCCTGTTTTCATTTAAGAATTGAGTTACATATCAGTACCGCATGTTAATATTATCTTCCGTCTTGTTTTTGTCCATCATCTCTCCCTCTGATTCATATAGAGAAACATGACATCTTCAGTTGGCAGCAATTCTTTCACTCACAGACTATTATTTCATATTGAAACAATGGAGCTAACCTGATTATTTTGATCTCTAATGCTCAACTTAGAGCTAGTATCTCTGGAGGCATGTTTGGGACTGCAGACTCCATTCCACCAGTAATCTTTGACACCCACACTTTCTCAAATCAACACTCCAATTTACAGTTTGAGGATGATGAGGTATTCAAGCTTCTTAATTAATTAGATTTGTACAGGTCATGTTCCTATTTTTCTTTTGGTATTATATCTTTGCAGGCAATTGCCAATTTCTGTATCATTTATTCCTTACATTAACAAATAAAATCTTCAATATTAGTCACTATCAAAGATCTTAGAAGAAAGGGTTAACCACTGGGTTTATGGGTCTTAATGTTGCTTGCCATAAAAAACAAATCTATCTTTTCTACCCTAATTTGTATACCTGATTTTTATTTCCATTTATGCTATGATGTCTTGTTTCATCCAGATTTTCTTCCAAGAGCTGTCACACTAATACTTAGATGGATCCTCTATAGAGGTGTCATGATCTTGGAGCTTGGGTGTGAATCTCTGGTGAAGTTGCTAGTTCTTTATCATGCTACACTTCCAGTACCAAATTGTCTATCCATTAAGGTTGTCTTTCGCTCCATATATTAGACAACCAAATTACACTTCCATATATGGCTTTATTTTTCTTTTATAAACAATATCCAGGATGCACATTGGTGCAGCTACTAGAGAATATGATCAAGGAATCTTTCTTTCCGTTCCACTTTCATTAATGTTTGTTTTTTTGTCCAGCTTTTCATATAAAGGATTTTTTATATTGGTATAGCAGCTAATTCTTATAGGAAGAATTGGTACAACAATAATATCTCCCCTTAAAGCTTTAGCTTGGGATTAACATATCAGGCTGATTATCTTAACAATTTGGTTCCCAGAATCTTTTTTATCCCATATAATTCCAATTTATAGAATTGAAATGAAGTTGCACAATATTTGGAGGGTGAAAGTGAAACAATATCTATTAAGTTCTGAAATTTGTGTCCCCTTCTCAACTGCTAGCCAGGACAACGAATAGCAAACTCAAGGCCACCATCACATGTTTCCCTTCAAATTTACAGAATTGAGGCCAAAAAAGCCAACAATTTTCCATGGACTTTGCCCTAGCTCTGTATCTCAGTTCTACTCCTGCACCTCCATGTGCATAGCTTTCAGATTTCCATGTAAGATCTGATTCATTCATCATGACAGGGCTGATGAATGACCTGTCTTAGATAACTCCTCTTTTCATTTACTCTCCTAGCTTAATACTGACTTAGAGAACTAAAAGGTGTTATAGAAGAATTCTATAGAAAATTGTACCTCAACAAATGAAATAAACTAGATAGAATTCACAAATTCCTTAAAATCCCCAAATTATCAAAACTGACTCAAGAAGAAATAAAAAATCTGAACAGACCTATAACAAATAAAGACATTGAATCAGTAATAAAAAATAGCCTGGCAAAGAAAAGTCCAACACTGATGAGTTCATTGTTGAATTCTTCCAAACATTTAAAGGATTAGTAGGAATCCTCTCAAACTCTTCCCAAAAAGTAGAAGAGGAGGCAGCAGAACTTAACTCATTCGGCGGCCAGATGTATTCTGACTCCAAAGCCAGACAAGACAACACAAGAAAAGAAAAAGAACACATCATGTGCCTTATGAATATAGATGCAAAAGAATCAATAATTTATTATCGAAGTGAATCCAAACATATTAAAAGAAAAGGATTTAAAATAGATGATGCATATAAAGTGATTAACTTATCTAGCAGAGTATAAGCATTTAATAATTGCCAATAATTGCCAGTAGTCATTATTGTCATCAGTTTCTACTGATGTCATTGTTACTATTTTTTGTATTCATAGCAGTGAGTCCAAGCCCAGCACATATTATGGTTTCCTGTTAATTTGTTATTAGTTATTTAAAGACAATTTTATCTCTTTGTGCGTGCCGAATACTATAACAAGATCTATGGAATGATGGCATTTTTTACTATAAAAAGGACTATCCTATAAAAAGGATACTATAAAAAGGACTATAATAGAAGAATATTTTTTATGTTTTTTAATTCCTTCAAACTAAAAAAATTTCTTGTGCATAAGTACTCCTAATGCATGGTTGATGATACAAATACAAGGTTATTTGAATAAATTAATGAACACAGATTCTGAAAATCTGGTTATGCTAGAATCATAGACTTTAAACTCAAAATAAGGCCTAGACATTGATAAATATTGTTTTTCTCTTCAAACTGTCAATAGTTTAATTAATAACATGTTAGAACCCCAGGAAATCACTTGGATATGAATTTACAAAGATTATTGGCCATTATCTTTAGTTTCTTGCATTTTCACACATTGCCAGTTACAGCCCTACAAACACAAATGCTCAATAAGTGAGGATATGAGAGTGGAAGAAATTCAGTAAGTCACTGACACAACATGATACAGGAAGAGTAGATCTTTTCACACATTTTTCTGAGTTCTCTTTTTAAGCTCAAAGGAAATGTTACTAAATTGCATTAAAAAAAAAACTGAGTAAACCACTGGATGAAAAACATAAATTTACAACAGGACATCAAGAGTTAATAATCTTATATTATAAAACATTAAACCAAACAGAATATTCAATTAAGTCAGTGCCAAAATTAACTGAATATTCTTTACTTGCCCATAGAAAATTATGCCTGAAACCAACCAACCAACCAACCACCCAACTAAACAAAAAAACCTTCAGTTTTCAGCTAATCCTTTTACAAAGATGAAAGACCTTAAAAAGGAGATCATTACTTGAAGTAGAGATTATATTTGAATACTTCATAAAAATATTTTTATCAGTTTTTTTCTTAGCACAATGACTAGATGTTTTTAAATTTACTTTACATATTCTTTTTTAAATTTTTAAGTTTTTATTCTAATTTCAGTTAATATACAGTGTTATATTAGTTTCAGATGTTACTTTATATATTCTTTCCATACAAAGGGAGGAGCTATGGATATCACTTGTTTTTACTTATAAAATGTAGCTAAAATTTGTGAAAAAAGGCTTGTTCTTGCATAAAATGCAAATAAATGTACTATATTGTTTTTAGCAATAAAGGGTCCTCCCAAATTTCTCTGTAGAGCGATATGAATCTAACACTAGACACTTTAGGAAGCATTTTTTTTCTATTTGCACAGTCCTTTTCACAGATACCTGTAGTACGGACACAAGAAAAGTTACTGATATCCTCACCCTATCTTTGTTGAAATAATACTTTAGCTCCATTAATAGTTTTAAAATTTAAGGAATTTGTGTAATGAGTGAATTTTTATGTACCAATTCAACTTCCCGTGCATTTTCAAAAACAATATTAATCACATAAATGTTTGAGACTTATTGATAACTTCCTCTAGAGCATACCATAGAAACTCATATTTAATAGAACTCTATTAGATTTCATATTCTGAGACCAAGAATTATGCCTCTAACGAAGAATATATTCCTTCTTGGAAGGGTCATTGTGCTATCTACCCTTCCTCAGGTATATGTTCTCTTTTTATAGTATTTTCTCATGTCATCTATTTGGATTTGAATAGTGTAAAATCAAACACAATCATAAACTATTGTTTATATCTTCTTAAATTTTAAAAACATGTAATTGTTTATAAAACTTTACATTCCTGACTCTTCTACCTTATACTTTAAACTTTATGTGAGAAAAACACTTATTTTCCACTCATATCACACGCTTCAACTGGTAAGAATTTTAGGAAAAAGCAAAAAAAAAATTGTGCAAACTCAGTTCTTTTATTTCATTTGGAATATGGCTAATCCAGAAGATAAATTGTACTTACTAC